>CM062297.1:623942901-624083687 GCA_031216915.1 Pictodentalium vernedei | reverse complement strand
GGTGACTTACGCGACTCAACAAAACAACCCAGTTTGAAAGTAGGTTACGTCGCTTAGGATGCCGAAAATGTATACACAACGGACGTATTTTATAACACATTATTTTCATTTCGATTTGCTGACGACTGTTAACTGTTGGGCTGTCTATTCCCAGAAAAACACGAATGGAATTGAAACACATGAAAAAAAGCTTTAGTGATGTCAAGAAAAGCTTTGAACAGGACACAAGTGTGCATGTGGACGATCTTGAAAAAGGGTCCTCCTAAACATCTGAATGACATGAAATGACGCGGAATGACACCGGAATGCCATAAAAATGATGCGGAATGACATTTCCTTTACAAAATACTCGACCCCAGAATGTATTTTGTTTATTAACTAACAAAGTACCTCCCAAGCAACCTTCTTACATCTGGTCCTGTTCACACTTTCAGACTTAGGAAATTATTAGCTTAGTAGACTTTGTTGAAAGGCAACCACAGGAGGGTGATGGGGGGTTGGCACGAAGAAGAGGTGAGGCGTCATGAAGGAGAAGGTAGCAGTGGAGGATTTTCAGTCAATAATTACATTGTGATTTTTTAACCTGGCACAGATGCATCATAGACAACTGGACCTGGATTATTTGTACGTTAATGGAGGACCATAAATTGAAAATATGAAGGGGCGGCGGAGGTGGTACATGAATATTCTTAATTTTCCCCACTTGCCTATGAAGTCTCCCTACATGACTCTGCAGTCTCCCTATTTTTTCTGGAGGGAGACTTGAAGTCTCCCTAAAATTCCCCCCTAGGCTGGTCCCTGATGTTTAATATGATATGCAAATTGGGAGATAATTTTCGGTGATGTAGATTTGTCATATTTGTCAGTGTAAAACGATGACAAAAGACACTGATCGACGCTTGTGTTTGCTCAGTTGGTTGCAAGAAAAAACAAAATTCACCAAATTCGTCCAATCGCACCTTATCTAAAAGTGCGAATGTATTGTATCATTTTCAACCCATCAACAATCGATCCTTTGCAGACATCAAACAGAGCCACGACAAATTCCATGGTTACTAGGAAGTAAATAACTTCACAACATCGGGGAAAGTCAACACGCTCAATATAGTTCCAGGTCACTTGGAATATACTTCGAGAAAAAGTGATTTCTGAAGCATTCTGCTTACTTTGTTATGAATACTGCCTTATTTTATGTTTATCGTCCCGATTTTATACACTCGGTTATTTTTTACAAGTGGTTCATGTTGTCTTTTTAGTGCGCAATAATTCAGATTTTGTGTTAACAAAAAAGTTCAGACAGCCTGTAAACACGAGAGGGAATTTTGATCCATATTTTGCAGTTATGACATTAACAGCTCAAGTATTTGCTGTAACATGTTTGCAAATCTACTCATACATTGTCTCGAGCAAATAAAGGACGTGATCATGTCCTTTCATTCTGACGATCACCCAAAATAAGTATTTCTGCAAGAACCACATCGTAATCACATGACCGGAATAAACATCAGTGTAACATGGCCTCATCCGGAACATCCAAAATTTGTGTTGGTTGTATTGCATTCCAACATCAAAACACACCAGAGTGTGTGTCATAACAAGAGGCCCCACGGGGCCTGAAGCGCTCATCTTGTACAGAACACAATTTAAACCGAGTCCAAGAATGAGTCTACATTAAGCAAGCCATCTCCATAGGCTACACTGTCAATCCTTGAGTCCCTCAGGAGTGACAAAAATAATCTGGGCATCATGCCTTTTCTTCAGTTGATCATAAGTAAAATGCAGAGCTCCCCTATGAAGCCCCTTGATACAACCTATGTGGATTAATCTTAGTACCTCTAGAGGGTACTGAATACAAAATTTTTAATTCTTCAGTAAAATGGCCAATTCCGGCTCCCATAGAGAGCCCAAATATTAACCCAGGCTCTTGATTTGAACACAGTTAAATCTGACTTCCCTAGAGATGTTGTGTACCGAATATGAAAGCATTCTGACTGTTGGATCTGAAGAAGAGAAATTGTAAAGAAATTTCTTCGAATTGCACTATGTTCAAATTTGGGCTACCATAGCGAGCCCCAATACTGACCTATGGATCCGATTTGAACAAACTTGAATCTGACCCCCCTAGAGATGTTGTATACCAAATGTGAAAGCATTCTGACAAGTGAATCTGAAGAAGAAGATTTTTGAAGAAATTCCCTCATATTGTACTAAGTTAAATTTCATGTTCCCATATGGAGCCCAAATATTAACCTAGGCACTCAAATTGAACAACCTAGAATCTGATCCCCCTAGAGATGTTGTATACCAAATATAAAAGCATTCCGACTGGTGGATCTGAAGAAGAAGATTTTTAAAGAAATTTTCTCATATTGCACTAAGTAAAAATTTGGGCTACCATAGTGAGCCCAGATATATACTTAGGGATTTGATTTGAACAAACTTGAATCTGACCCCCATAGAGATGTTGCATACCAAATATCAAAGCATTCTGACTGATGGATCTGAAGAAGAAGATTTTTTTAAATTACCCTCCATATTGAACAAAGATAAAATTTGGGCTTCCATAGGAAGCCCAAATATTAACCTAGGGACTTGGTTTGAACACTCTAGAATCTGACCCTCATAACAATGATGTATATCAAATATTAAAAGATTCTGACTGGTGGTTCTGAAGAAGAAGATTTTTAAAGAATATTCCCCATATTACCCTATGTTAAAACTTCGGGCCCCTGTAGAGAGCCCAAATATGAACCAATGAGTTTTATTTGAACAAACTTTTATCTGCCCCCCCCCTATGAATGCTGTATACCAAATATCAAAAGATTCTGATGATTGGTTCTGGAGAAAAGATTTTTTTTAATTTTTGCAAATATGCTGACTCAGCATTTTTTCGATGCCCATTACAGAACACCCTAATACAACCGATGGCAATTTTTTTTACCATTCAATTCTACTGGTCATAAGGATACTTCATACCAAATAAAAGCTCTCTGTTCCGTGGGGTTTGGGAAATATGGGCGTTTGAAAATATTTCTATTTTTAGCTCCCAGGGTTCCCATGGGAATGCGGGAATTTTTTTTTTTGCATGGGTCATGTACTTATGACCCAATACTACCACAAACCAAATTTGGTTCATACCGGACCATCGGTTCAGAAAATAGAAATTTTGGGCGGGGCCAAAAATCTTACCCCTCCTATTACAAAGCCAAATATTACTTTACGAACTTCGTTTGAACAAACTTGATTTTACACCTCATATGGAAGCTCCATAGCAAATATCAAGTCATTGCACACACTGGTTCTTGAGAAGAAGATTTTTAAAATATTTTTGAGCATTTTCCCCCACTCCCTCCCTATGGCGCCGGGCATACTGAGTTGAACAAAAATGAAATGCCCCTTTGGGACCATCACTCACACAAACTTTCACTTGAATTGGCCCAGTGGCTTTGGAGGATAAGACCAAAACATGGTGTTGACGGACGACGGATGACAGACGACGGACGGCGGACGATGGACGGGAAGCGATTAGATTAGCTCAGCTTGACTTTGTCAAGATGAGCTAAAAATGCTTTCTCCGAGTATGTAGTATGTTATTATTACATTGAAGACAAGGCTTTCGAATTACCGATCATTTTGTGGTTTTACTGGTTCGTTACTTATGCCATTGGCAATTCAATGTTCATCAAAATCATAAAATTCACTTTTTTTTCCTGAAAAAAATAGTATGTACCATTTCTGTGCACTTTACTCATTATTAGTTTGTGTGAAACACACAGACTATTGTTTTTGCACGGTTTCTTTTTCTTTTTTTTCCTTTTTTTTTTTTTCTTCTTCTTCTGTCTTCTCATAACTTTTTTGTCCGCAAGATAACTCGAAAACGAATTGCCCTAACTCGTTGATTTTTGGCATGCTGATAGACAGCCATAAGTTCTTGGCCACCTACGTTTTTCATATTCCTGGGGTATCAGGGGTGTCTGTAGGGGTGTTTTGAAAGTGTGTCACGCCCATATCTCAGGTGTGGTATGACATATGGACCTGGGACCAACACCAAATGAGTCGACACTCGATGGAGATTCAAAATATGGGTCAAGGTCACGGGGTCACCCAGAGGACATTGAGTGCATTTTTCATAATTGCTGGAAATCACATTTTTTGACCCCCTAAAGCATTCCTGACGTGCCCAGATGCATTTTTAAGTTAAAAAAGTGGGCGTGGCCAAAATTTTTGAAAATGGGTCACGCCGATATCTCATGTGTGATAGGACATATGTATCTGGGACCAACCCCAAATGAGTTGACACTCGATGGAGATTCAAAATATGGGTCAAGGTCACTTAGGGGTCATTGAGTGCATTTTTCATAATTGCTGGAAATCGCATTTTTTGACCCCCCTTAAAGCATTTCTGACAAACTCACATGCATTTTTTACATTAAAATAGTGGGTGTGGCCAAAATTTTTGAAAGTGGGTTACACCCATATCTCAGGCGTGGTATCTCGTATGAACCTGGGATCAACAGCAAATGAGTCAACACTCAGTGGAGATTCAAAATATGGGTCAAGGTCACGGAGGTCACTTAGGGGTCATTGAGTGCATTGTTCATAATTGCTGGAAATCACATTTTTTGACACCCTAAAGTATTCCTGACGTACAAACATGCATTTCTAACATTAAAAAAGTGGGCGTGGCCAAAAATTTTAAAAGTGGGTCACACTCATCCCAAGCGTGGCATGATGAATGGACCTGGGACCAACCCCAAATGAGTCAACATTCGATGGAGATTCAAAATATGGGTCAAGGTCACTGAGGTCACCTAGGGGTCATTAAGTGCATTTTTTATAACTGCTGGAAATCACATTTTTTGACCCCTGAAGCATTCCTGACGTCCATACATGCATTTTGACGTAAAATAGTGGGCGTGGCCAAAATTTTTGAAAGTGGGTCACGCTCATAACTAAAGCATGGTACGATGCATGGACCTGGGACTAACACCAAATGAGTCGACACGCGATAGAGGTTCAAAATATGGGTCAAGGTCACTGAGGTCACCCAGGGGTCAATGAGTGCATTTTTATAATTGCTGGAAATCATATTTTTTTTACCTCCAAATGCTTCCCCAAAATTCAGACATGCATTTTTTCATGAAAAAAGTGGGTGCGGCCAAAATTTCTGAAAGTGGGTCACGCTCATATCTCAAGCATGGTGTGATGCATGGACCTGGAGCCAACACTAAATCAGTCGACACTTGATGGAGGTTAAAAAATATGGGTCAATGTCACGGAGGTCACCTGGGGTCATTGAGTGCATTTTTTCAGAAATGCTGGAAATCACATTTTTTGACTCTCTAAAGCATTCCTGAAGTACATACATCCATTTTTACATAAAAAGTTGGTGTGGCCAAAATTTGTGAAAGTGGGTCATGCTCATATCTCAAGCATGGTATGATGTATGGACCTTGGACCAATACTAAACGAGTCGACACTCGATGGAGGTTCAAAATCTGGGCCAAGTTCGAACAGGAGTCACGAGGGCTATTACCAGAATTGCTAGAAATCATATTTTTGAACCTCCTTGTGCATTCCCTTGATTGGTCCCTTTGAATGCTGTGAAGATATATACCTTATCTGGTTTCTTGGAAAAAATTATCTGATTTTTTAATGAATATCTATAAATACTGTCATTGAAAACCTATTTCTTATTTCTTTAAAACTAGTTTAACCCCAAAATAAGCCTCTAAAGTATTCCCGTTACATTCATAGAGGGGTGCGGTGGCTAAGCAGTTAGAGGTGCAGGCTGCAAGCCGAGAGGTTCTTAGTTCGAATTCTATCTGCGGCAACTGCCTTGTGTCTTTGGGCAAAAACACTTCACCCCCCCCCCCCCCATTGCCCACATAAGGGCATGGTGATGTTGTGTACTAAGACATACTGCATGTCGATGATGCACTTGCACTAACCATGCTTGTGTGGAGTTAGCATGTTGGGGAGCCAGACAGTTACTTGTTGCTGCTTGGTGGTTCTCTGGGTTCTCAGGCTTCCTCCATCCGTAAAAACTGTCCGACGCGAGGCAAAAAGTGTCGTTAAACCCCAATAAATTAATAACATTCATAGAATGTCTTCTATGCACTGTTTGTCAACAGGATGACCCAAATACAATCAATCCTATCTCAATGTTTTTGGTATACTGATAGACTGCCTGTCATTGGTACTCAGTCATCTATGATTTGGATGCATGTGGGACCTTCGGGCTCTTCAGGTTAAAAATATGTTTACAACATTTACTGGGAAATGAGTTAGCTGAAGCAGTAACCATTATCTTATCTAAAACAGAATATAATCTCCAGAGAGAAAGCTGAGATAGAATTCTTTGTTACATTGAACAGCACTGTATATTTATGTTGTATCATGTTACAAAACTTCAGTCTCAATCATTGAAGAGAGAGAGAAACCTTCACTTTTCAAAGCATTTTTTAAAAAATCTATTTATTCTCAATCATAACTCAAGATTGACAGGTTTTGGGATGGAGTGGTGTGTGGCTTTCTCGAAACACCTATCACAGTTACAAAGTAATAAAATAGAATATTTGAATGGTCAGATTTTAACCCTCTTAATACTTCGATGTGAGTAAAAAAATACCTTTAATATAACTCATGGCTACAGAATGTTTTTCGCTTTCTTTTCTGCATCATTTAATTCTATGTGCAATGGGACACCTTTTCAGTGTGCTTTCAAAATAAGGGAATCTTAACCCTTTAGCCAACATAACGGAAAAAAACAGTCAGCTTTATTCACAGAAATGTCTATTCAGTTTTAATTACTTTTTTCATTTTTGCTTGAAAAACATAGCTTATAACCCTTCATTGGAATGAGCTCATCTTTTAAAGGATTATTTATTTATTGGTGCTTAATGTCACATATTTCTGCACAGTGGTTTACCATGACCAGGACAGTTTTACGGGTGGAGGAAGCCGGAGTATGTGGGGAGAACCTCCGGGCAACAGCGAGCAACTATCAGATCCCCTACATACTAACTCCACCCAAGCAGGGTTAGCATTGGTTGAAAACAGGTGCACCATCGATGTGCAGTAAGCTTTTGTACACATCGCCACCATGCACCCACGTGGGCAATGGGGTGAAGTGTCTTGCCCAAGGACAGAGTGAGGACCGCTCGACTTGCAGCCTGCACATCTGCAAACTCAGCCAGTGCGCCCCCATTTAACCCTTTACCCAATGCAAACGATACCAAAATTTATTATTTCAAATATTTTTTCAAATTTTCCAAACAATTTCAACAAAACCATATCATGGGACCCTTCGTTGGAACTAATATTTTTTCAACTTCTCAATTTGCATATTACATGGGCGGATGCGGCCGATTCGTTGGGTAAAGGGTTAAAGGATTAAAATGGAATATTTAAAGAGAGTATTTTAACCCTCTAAAGATCTTAATATGGGGGCACGGTGGCGCTGTGTACTAAAGCGTACTGCACTTCTATGGTGCACCTCTCTTCAAAAAAATCATTGAGAATAATGAAAACCATTTCCATTCTCACAATGTTGTTCTAAACACACATGGACATAGATGGGACCTCGGTATTTTGACAATGCCAATAAGTCTTCAGATAGGCTCTTGGGGGGTCATCAAGGCCTTTCAACGTCTACATTCCAACATTACTGGACCTTTTTACTTGCAATATATTTTCCAGAGGTACCATGCATGCACTTCATCATTATCTAGCTAATATGAACATTTGCCATCATTTACAAATATGGCAAATCCGGAGTTGGTGGAGCCAATATTTATAGAGTAGTTTATGATCATACCTCAGGCTTAGTATGACCTATAGTAATGGTACCTACACCAAATGAGTTGAAACTTGCTGGACGTTCAAAATGTGGTCCACCTCAATGCGGTCAAGAGAGGTCATTAATTGCATATTTTTTCGACCCATTACGAATTTCATTTTATACCAATTAATGCAGTTCTGAAGATTATACATGTATCTCATCATTCAAATAAAAGGCAGCGGCAGTAATGTCCATTTCTGATTCCTCGATCGAACCCTATAAATGGTGTGCACATATATGCCTTTTCGCGTTTCTTAGAAAAATTGTTCTGATTCCTGTATGAATATTTTCTCCATGATAGAATTTCACAAAAAGCAGTAGGGAGTAAGCTGTGACTGTCACATACAATAACATGATCTATTTATTTAATCTCATTGTACAGAATTAATTCCCAAACCAAATTAATATAAAAACAAACACTTGATCATGAAGAATTCCGGTGTACATGTAACTGTAAAACTACACTGAAGATTTGTTATTGAAACCTATCACAATACTGTCAGGATGCTGGTAAAAGATGCAATACTGACATAGTTGACTGTACAGTTAACTGTGTTAGTGCTATGACTGTTTAAAATTAATTTATTAGAGAAGTTCTAGTTTTATATATGCCTTGTTTAGGTCACTAGATGCTCTTTTAAGAGCAGGCATTCAAATGAGCTCTTGGGGTTTTTAAGGTTTTTATGACAATATCTCCGACATAGTCTATGCACCCTTTGTCAGCGCGACAACTCAAATACGGATCGTCCTATCTCCATGCATTTTGGCATGCTGGCTAACAATAACCAGTTTGCACTCATCTATGTTTTTTACACCCGTTCGATCTGAATGACAGATGACTGATCTGAACTTGGTGGAGCCATTATTTCAAAGTGGGTTGCGCTCATTCTTCAATGTAGATGTGGACATGGGACTACACCGACTGAGTTAAAAATTGCTGAAGATTCAATATATGGTCCACCTGAATGAGGTCATCAAGTGCGTATTATTCAGAAAGACTGGGAAATGCATTTACACCTTAATGTATTTCTAAAGTTTATGAATGTAATTCATCACTCAAATTAGTGGGCAGAGCCAAAATTGTCCATTTCTGATTCGTGTATCGAACCCTTTGAATGCTGGTCACATATATGCCTTTTCTGGTTTCTTATAAAAATGGTTCTGATTCTGGTATGAATATCTGTAAATACTGTTAACGAAAACCCATTTCTGATTTGTTAAAAAATATTTTACACCGGTGCTACTAGAAACCGGAATCGACCGGAATCGACTTTAAAGACCGGAATCGACTCATATTTTACTGATTTTTCGCCATGTTTTGTACTTTTACCAATGGAATTCTATCTAATAAGTTTCCACGTGCAAGATTTAGTAAATGTCAAAGGATTTCAGGGTACAGGAAGAGGTTAGCAAAGAGTCTTCCTCGTTTAAAAGTTTTTTTTCTTTTGATCAAAACATTTTCCAAGGGAAGTAACCTGTCGCGTCATTTTGAACTCGATGTTTTATCATGCATGGCCAATACAACTCAAAATTAATTATTGCTCGAGAAGCGAGAATATCAAACTTGAAGCTGACTGAAATATGTGTGTGTGTGTGTGTGGGGGGGGGGGGGGGGGATTGGGAGGGGGTCGGGCATCAAAAACGCAAACTAATCAAGATTAAAATTTGCTCCACTTGAATGAGAAATTTAGCGAATCGTCATCTTGGCTTGGTTCATGATTGTTCAAAAAGAAACCCCCACAGAACTCGACATGAGAAGTTTCATTCATTTGTTTGTTCGTTCGTTCACTCGATCATTCTTTCGGTCGTTCGTTCGTTCCTACTGATTATGTGATATGAGAAGTTTCATTCATTCATTCGTTCAGTCCTTCGTGCGTTCCTACCAATTGTGATATGAGAAGTTTCATCCATTCGTTCAGTCCTTCGTTCGTTCCTACTAATTATGTGATATGAGAAGTTTCATTCATTCATTCGTTCGTTCCTTCATTTGTTCCTACTAATTATGTGATATCAGGACAGATCGAAACCCACCAGCATTATACAATTATCATGATCGAATAGACACGGCCCATTCCAATGGAACTGATCTGCCGAGCTCCTAACTTTCCATTCTTTTTTCCAATATTATTAATATTAATAATAAAGACAAACGATTTCCCAATTTGCGTAGATTGGTTAACCTTTTTGCAAAAATTCAGAAGCCCCTATAAAGTTTTCTTTTAGCTGAAAAGATACAGATTGTACAAGAAGCTAATGTTTTGACTACCATTAGTTGTTTTAATTAATATTCTTCATTGTTTCTTTTTAAGTCTCTTTGTTACAAAGAGGTGTGATTCCCCATGAAGTCTGTCAATTTATCTAGTAATCCTTTAAATTTTAGTAACAACTGTGAGGAAGCTGTGAGGAAGCTATCTCTGGCCAGCGATTCCAACAATATACTTTCTCTCTATAAAAATCTCGTCATATGAGCCCCCTCCTATACATTTTTCATAAATGACCTTAGCTTCTCCGATGACCGCGTTCAAGTTTCCCAATTCACGGATGATAAGGGCCTCTGGGACTCTAACAATACGGCCAATCTGCTCCAAAAACCCCTGCAACGCGCTCTCGACGAGCTTGAAGAATGGTGTGCCAAATGGAGAATTAAGCTAAATGCCAATAAAACCCAACGAATCACCTTTACTCGCAAGAAAACTAAACGGGATTTTGACCTAAAACTTATGGATAACACCCTCCCAGAATGCAAAGAAGCGAAATTCCTGGGCATCACTATTGATCAGAAACTGTCCTTCAACAAACATACCGACGACATGGCGAAAAAAGCTACCAAACGAATTAACTTACTGAAAATGCTCAAGGGAACTTCATGGGGGGGCCAACCAGTCCACCCTACTCAAACTATATAAATCCTTTGTGCACCCAGTACTCGAATACGGTGCAATAATACTAACTGACCTCAACCAAACTAATATGGGAAAACTCCAAAGGGTCCAAAATCACGCGCTTAGAGTTGCCCTCCGCGCCCCATGGGACACACCCATCAAAACACTCCACGACAGAGCCGATATCCCCACCATTAAAGACCGCCTAGCCACCCTGGCCGCAAAAAATCATGATCGGTTAACCGACAGCGAACTAATCTCCGAACTTGAGTAATTCGCGAAAGCCGACAAAAGCCCAAAAATTGTAACCAAAACTAAGACCGCTCGAATAAAAACTAGGAATGACAAGGTAAACTGCGATCCCCGACGCCCCCGAATACCCCTTAACTAAATTAAATAAATAAGTCCGCAACCTGCGAAGGGTACAACAGGAAAGAAACACCTTCGGGTGTGGTCTAGTGTGCTAGACCTGTTGCCCTCCCGCTGACAGCCTGGGAAGCTCAAACCGCATTAAACGATAGCGATCCCCGGCACCCTCAACTTCAAATAAACTTAAACTAACCTAAATAAGGCCACTTCCAGCGAAGGACACAACAGGAAAGAAACACCCTCGGGTGTGGTCTAGTGTGCTAGACCTGTTACCGTCCCGCTGCAAACCAGGAAGTTCAGCCCACTTAAAACGCCGGCGATGTAAAATAAATAAGGAACGATTGGGGTCCCAAGCACGAGAGGATGTTACTGCCCTTACGAATGTAAAGATTCATGCATTTCATACTCTCCCCCATAGCGACAAGCACACACACAGCACAATATCACACGGGAGTATGTTACTGCCCTTACGAATGTAAAGATTCGAGCATTCCATACTCTCCACACACACACAGCAGACACCACAAGGACACGCAACTAAAGAGGTGCTACTTTTATCTTTACAGTTTACATATTCTAATGAAAACTAATTCTACTTTCTTCTTTTGAGCAGGTACACAGAAGATGTTTTTTGGACCAGCGCCTCAATAACCGCTACAGTCTAACCGTTACGGAAACAGTCACCCCACGGTTCCAGAACATCCTCCGCTCCACCACTTTAAGGGAGGCGAGCGTTGGTCCTGCATCCCGCCTCTGCCCCTTTTTGTAAGCGCATTGCGCATCTTTTTGTCCCAACCCAATAGGATTACAATGCAGGCCTACCCCCGAACCAGGGAGGGTTCGGGTCTTCTTCTTGGTGGTCCCCGAAAGGGGTCGTTGTTGTTTTCCTTCAAAGAGTCCAACTATAACAGAGACAGCCTGAGGCAGATTATACTTGCCAGTGATGGCCATCACTCATTATCATCCTCGAAGCGGCAGACTATACTTGCCCGAAAATCCAGATCGACTGCACCCTCGGGGAGAGGTAGTACCTTTGTGAGAGGACCCAACCTCCCACAGTGGTCCTCACCCGAGGGTCCAACCGACATCAGCCAGCGAAAGACCGCCTACCCACAACTGGAGACACCTGCTGAGTACCGGATCCTTTTCCTCCTTCGACACACCTAGACATGTGACAGCCATCATATACAGCTACCGAGGGTCGAAAGGGGCTTGTCCCCCATACCGTCCCTGCGCGCCTTCGGCGGGCGAAATCATTTCCTTTCAGCCTTGTATCACATTGATTCCTTGACACCATTTCACACCTCTGACTTCAGAGTGAGAACTACCAATTAGACATGGATTTCCTGCCTGAAAAAATCAAAAACACCTTGCTGGTGCTGGATGCCAGCTCACTTCTCAACTGGAATGTCCAAGTTGAGAGTGACTGCGTCCAGCTTACCATTAAGTACGAGACAAAGCCCACCTCGGGAGTGGTAGCACCTTTCGCAGGCCAACCCGCACTGGTCCACCTCAGAGGAAGGGAAAGGAGACTACCACCTCGACACCCGTGGAAGCAAAGAAGCCAAAGACGAAGAAGAAGTCACCAGCCACCAAACGTCGGAATGCCAGACGAATGGAGGCGTGGATCGAGCGGAAAAAGGTTGCTACCGAGGAACAGGAGATGGAGAGGGTAACGACTGTCGACTCACCTCCTAAACCTGCATCACCAATCCCAAACCGTACCTCTACACCAAAGAGGTCGGAGGGAGAGGAGAAGCAGGAGATGGAGGAGGAGGTGATGGAAGTTATCCAAACTGTACCTGGATCTCCAACCAACCCTATCCAACCGGACCACAATTCCAGTTCGACCTCGGACTCCAAGTACGAAACTGTGAAGGCAGCAGACATGTCCATAGGGATTTATATTGAAAGCCTGGATGAACGAGCCATTGAGCGCTTCGGCGAGCTCAAGTTGGATTTTGACGGCACCACAGATGACTTCTGGGAGTACCTAAGAACTCAGGAAGGATGGGCGGATGGAGCTTATGACTTTCTCATAAACAAACCTGAGCACTTGGAAGCATCCAAGGTGCACAATCCCTACTTCCACAAATGGCTGCGACTAAAGACAGCAAGATCAGCTAAATCAACAACTGCAATGCCTTCTCCTTCACAGCCACCACCAGCTAAGAAAAAGAAACAGAAACGGCACAGGCGCAACTGAGTACCTGAACCCTCTCCTCCCTTGTCACGCTCAAACATACAAAAAAATCTAACATACTGTTACCGAGGGTCGAAAGGGGCTTGTCCCCCATACCATCCCTGCGCGCCTTCGGCGCGCAAAATCATTTCATTCGTTAGCCTTGTATCATTTACCTGGCAATTTCACTGTAATCATCATGTATTCCAAACCATATTACCGACCAGTAGCCAAAACAGTAAAGTACCCTTGTGGTATCTGTGACCGAGGATGTGGGTCAAATTCTATTGAATGTTCCGGATGTACAAGACAGATTCACCGTTGATGCATACCAATGTCAACTGACCTTTTGAACAAATGGTCATCAAATGGAGAGCTGAGGTTTTTTTGCCAAAAATGTGCCTTCAGTGGTGAAAGTTATGACGCAAAGGCGGCGTTACACAGGTGAGTTTTTGTTGATGATAATAAGGCCAGGGGCGTAGCTAAGGGGGTTTTCCATTATATACCTATTTAATTCCGCTGTGGCGTAACTGATTTATCTTGTAGAAGATAAAATTGTACCTTGGGCTCTGTTTCTCTTGCCCAGCACAATATCAGTGCAACCAATTCAGAGATGGCGGAAGCTCCAAAAAAGTGTGGGGGGGGGGGGGGGGGTACAATTTTTTTCTGGGTAACCGCAGGGTTCTAGGATGAAAAATAAATTTTTAGGGACTCAATGTGAAGGATGGGGGTGCGGCATGGGTTGGAGGGGTACTTTGTCACCAAGTATGTCACGAATACGGAACGAAATTAAGTTCAGCTCTTGGAAGGGAATAGGGCCCTACATGCACACATTTTACCATAGTCCAAACTTGAACCCAAATTCCGTAATATAATTTTGGGGTTTGGTACCTACTTTGGGGCTCGATGTGAAGGATGGGGTGGGGCATGGGCTGGAGGGTACTTTGTCACCAAGTATGTCGTGAATACGGAACGAAATTAAGTGCAACTTTGGAAAGGGAATACATGCACACATTTTACCATAGTCCAAACTTGGATCCAAATTCTGCAATATAGGCCTAATTTTGGGGTTTGGTACGTGCAAAGGACGTACCAAAACCAAAAAAATTATATTACGGAATTTGGGTCCAAGTTTGGACTAGCTGTACTATTACTATAGTCTGTTATGACAAGTTGTGAACTTGCGATGTGCAATATCTCAATATATATTTAAATGGACAACGACGCCGACACTATTGTGTTAATTGCTAATTTTGTTAGAACTATTACTATCCCCCACAGTCAATGTGGCCATAGGAGTTGTGTACGTTATGTCAGAATATGTCCTGTTAGGGTACCCATAATTAGTGAAAAAGTAGGGGGGGCACGTAGGAATGAACGAAGGACTGAACGAATGAACGAACGAATGGATGAAACTTCTTATATCACAATTAGTAGGAACGAACGAAGGACTGAACGAATGAATGAATGAAACTTCTCATATCACATAATCAGTATATAGGAATGAACGAACGACTGACCGAATGATCGAACGAATGAATGAATGAAACTTATGTCACATAATTAGAACGAACGAACGAACAAATGAAAGAATGTTATATATCTACACCCGGTTATAATTGTTATTCATTTTAATTTTGTATCTATGTGTAAATAATAAAATAACTAAAATTGAAAAAGCGGCATCTTCTTATTTTGTCAAATGACCCAAGTTTTAATGCATGCCTCTGCGATAGAAACTTGGTGGGTCCTACTAGAAACCGGGATCAGCAGAGAGGAGGAGAGGGGCATGCAGTTATGGGCCTTCTTTCCCCCCCCCCTGTCACCTCGCCCAACTTTCAACGACCCTTGCCGACTTTGGCGGTTTTCTCTGAGAGAGCGCGGGGTTGAGTTCTGTGCGGGTTTCTTTTGGAACAATCATGAACCAACCAAGATGATGATTCGCTAAATTTCTCATTCAAATTGAGCAAATTTTAATCTTGATTAGTTTGCGTTTTTGATGCCCGACCCCCTCCCAATCCCGCCCCCCCCCCCCCCCACACACACATTTCAGTCAGCTTCAAGTTTGATATTCTCGCTTATTGAGCAATAATTAATTTTGAGTTGTATTGGCCATGCATGATAAAACATCGAGTTCAAAATGACGCGACAAGTTACTTCCCTTGGAAAATGTTTCGATCAAAAGAAAAAAAGCTTTTAAACGAGGAAGACTCTTTGCTAACCTCTTCCTGTACCCTGAAATCCTTTGACATTTACTAAATCTTGCACGTGGAAACTTATTAGATAGAATGCCATTGGTAAAAGTACAAAACATTGCGAAAAATTAGTAAAATATGAGTCGATTCCGGTCTTTAAAGTCGATTCCGGTTTCTAGTAGGACCCTTTTACACCAGTAGAGAAGCCTCCATAAATTCTCTTTCTGTAGAGTTTATTCCTGATACTTTAACCCTTTTCACACAGACTTGAATTTACTGGATGCAGTAAATTCTGTTTCTCCAGTTTTGATATATAATTTGCCTTTCCTCACTTTTCTTATCTGTTTCTGAGGCACTGGGGAAAATGTCAACAAATTGACCGAAGTTACGTTGGACGACCCCTTAACACATGCAAACCAAGTAATTGAAAACATACATTACTTCAGAAAATTATTCATTACAAAACAGAAATCACACTGAACTTGTTTTCTACGCTGTTATCTTTCAGTCATCCAAAACAATTAATTTCAAGCGGTAACTTACAAGAAAACTCGATGCTGTTCCCGTCATCTTCGTTCATTCATGACACTGGGATAAACATCCCACTTCTGCGCATGCCAGAAAATTCCAAATAAAATAATTTGCATTGACTTGAAAAGAACACACCCGGGATCGGTCGGGTGGTAACTGGACAAGAAAAGGACAATGAGTGGCTGTCATTCATAGGACAATGAATGGCTGTCATTCATAGGACAATGAATGGCTGTCATTCATAGTCCTAGGCACTACGTACCCAAAGGACTTTTCCTTCCTGGTTTCTATTAACTATTTGGGAGCAGGTATTTCGGCCTAGGGAACATTCGGCCTGGGAGCATTCGGCCGTTTGTACAGAGAACAACATAAACGCGGAACATATCTTAACTTGTTGCCACACAAGGAAGATATGAAACACAGGTACTCGGCACAAGCTGTGAAATCGAAAGAAAAATTATATTTGATTGCATTTTTGCATCGATGCTGACGTGCCCCCATAATGGTATATAAATATTAACAAGGTATACAACTCGCTTTTCGAAAACGATAGCACCCATCTTCGTTATACCCCCTCAAATTTGATTCACATAACGTATCCAGCAGTGAGGTCTCCCTATATTCCGAAACTGACTTCAAATACCGAATCTAACCTCAAATAAATTAATTATACGTTTTTCCTAATGGAATTGTCGGTTTTGAGTGGGCCTAGTGGGTGTATAATTATTTTAAAATAAAACTGTCAGTAAATGTCCATGCATTTTATGTAACGGTAGTTATTGGTGAAACGGCGCAAGTTCAATTTTCGAGCACCACCTAATTTTATGGTACGCCTATCTGGTTGTCCTAGAATTCCAAATACCCTCCCTCCACCGTTCCGAAAAAAATGATGGTCAGTCAGTCAGTCAGTCTAGTAGAGAAAGTGTTTTACGGCTGTATGCCAGCGGGGAACGAAGTGGTACTGTGTGTCCCTTGTGACCCCCCGTTAGCGATATTTCACGGTTTCGGTTTTTGTCAGCTAGGCTTGTCGGACGAATATCTGCAGCTCTGCTCAAGGCTACCACAGGGAGATCTTTAGCCTGCACAGGGTGTGTCTCTCCCTACACAGAAGCCAGCCATTTTATGTCCCCACCCGATAGAACGGTGCGTAGTGACAGCATCAACCCCACCCACTTCATGTTGGATTTAATAAGAAAATAACACGTTAACTTGATATGGAATCATGTAACAATAAACTATATCTTGTATTAATAGTTCACTGAAACAACATTAAACAACAGGTTGTAATCGGTACTAATCTGGTGAATGTTTAATAAATAAATAAAACCTATCAATCAGAAATATTTGGCTGCTGAAATTTACTTCCCTCCGGCGGTAACTGTTCCTGTGAATTCAATGAAAATTGATAAAGGCGAGAAAAAGACACATTTTACAAATTATGTAGACGAGAGGCACGGGGGTTAAAATGTATGATTAGTGTGTTGTTATGGTGGGCAAACATTTGAATAAAGTTTATTCACTTGCGTGGATTAATGCGCTTTCTCTCTGTTCTTGCATTCCTGAGATTAGGTACCCGTTCCTGTTCCACATCCTGTTCCTGAGAAAATTAGGTGATGTTCGAATACTGAACTTGCGCCGTTTCACCAATAACTACCGTTACATGAAATTCATGGACATTTACTGTGACAGTTTTATTTTAAAATAATTATATAATTTAATTTAAACATATTTTATTTACCTTCAAAGTAGATCGGGATTGACGAACAGGCTTGTGCCTATATTAATGTCTTTCCCTTACAAAAACAACTTACAAAGTTTAATAAACACGTGTGCAAGTGCAGGTGCATGAATGGGTTTGAGTGTTTTCTGCATTGTTTTGGATAATTTGAATTGTTGGCTTCTCTTAGGTCTACCCTTGTCACTCGGAGTTTACGGTTGAGAGAGCTTGCGGGTCACATTGGTAGTTACTACTGGGATAACACATTGACTACTCCACTTCCTCGGGTACTCATGGGCGGACATCAATTTCGTAAAGGATAATACACAATAAACGATATGTTTGGCCAAACAACGGTCTGAGGAGAGCCCCGAGACCGTTGTCCGACCGAATACTCAGTATCGAGTGGCGGTCACGGTCACCATCTGTGTAGATGACCTCCAGCGTTAGCCTTCCCAGACACCAAACTATGTATTTTTAGTGCGATGCGCTGTGAGTTAGACAGAGTGTCTAACGTGGTTGCTATACTTACAGATAGAAGCGGAAACGAGACTGCAAAATTGTCGACAGTAGGTGTTGATTGTTGCTGCATGTTAGGTTTAAACTCTAGTTTCCTCTTCATATTAATGTGGGTTTCTGCGCACAGCCAAACAATTGGTTAGGTTCCCTGGTTCTAGGTGTCTGCGTGATATCACCCGAGCACCTAGTTCGATGCTCTATCAAACATCTCTAGTTTTCAGGAAATCAATCGAGGACAGCTGGATTGCGTTGTAATTATTTATACCGTAGTCGGAACAGGAAATATGTGAACACCCCATACTTGCACGTGCTTCCTTACGCGAAATATACCATAGCAGTTATAGCACTTTTAGATACGGTTTAGGGAGAACAGGCTAGCGAAAAAGAAGGAAGCACTGTAAAGGTGTCACAATTTTATCGTTTGGCTCTGCGCAGTACACCTATCTTATAAGTGGCTTCCTTTATACTATTTACCCAATAAAGATATGCTAGTTAAAACGATTGGTTGATAGTATATACCTGTGGACCGCTTCAAACAGAGAAGTGTTTTCCTGATCGGAAGATTCGGCGTTTCCAAATAATATGATGTCACCGGACATGTGGCGAGAGTTCGGTTGGTCATTAAATAGGTCACTTCTCTGTTGGATGTATAGTGGGCACTGCATAAAAAAGTGGCTGGGATCTTCATAACTATGGCCACACGTGCACGCAGGGTCATCTGTTAGAAAGCGGTTAAAGAGATGAGCTTTTAAATCACTGCACCCAAGACGTAACCTGCAGTGTAGGATTTGGCCCCGTCGAGAGCCTGCATAATAATACTTTTATTATGGAGTTCTTTATCAATCTTTTAAAGTGGGACAAGGAGTCTGCATCACGTGTTCCATTTTCAAGTTGGTTCCAAAGCTCCACACACGACGGGAGGTAACTATTCGAATACGATTCTGTTCCAGAGTGCACACTGCGGAGGTTCCCACAGTTTCTTAATGGGTAGTCAGATAATAATTATATACCCACTAGACCCACTCAAGAAATAAATAAATGTGGATCCGAGATTAGTAATTGATAAGGTATACGGTTAATGTTTGAATCTGCCCTCCATAGACAATGGGACCTCGATCTGATTTATAATCAATCGGATAATTGTCGCTCGCAACCTACTTTCCACTGTACACTATCTTGTCCGACTAAATGTTTTTCGGCCTTTTCTGCGACTTCTCCCAGTAATCATGCGATGAGACTACTTACCGAGAACAAATTAATCTAATAAATAAAGGAAGAAATAAATATTAATTGTTGGCATATAGGTACTCTATTTATGTAAAAGCTAGAAAAAACAACTCTAGACCGACCAAGTCTATGGTTAAGGGGGTTATTCATTAATCATTTGCTTTTGGCGCCAAACCGAAAAGAGACTACTTGCTGAGAACCAAACAAAATAATATATAAAGATCGAAATAAAAGTTTATTGTTAGCGTATAAAGCATGTAAGTACTCTATATTGTGTGCAAATTAGTAACCAAACAATTTTAAACCAGCCAGGTCAATGGTGAATGGGATTATTTATTAATTCCCACATTCGGAACCGAACCGAGAAGAGGCTACTTGCCGAGAACAAAATAATATTTCAATGAAAATAAAAGTTTATTAGTTTAAACAATATTTATTCAGAAATGAACATGATATAATACATACAAAAGATTGATAATGTTACATTAACTATACAGAATTTATAATAGAAGGTATGCATTACAGCAAGACATTTAGAAATAGCTGACAATATCAAATGAGAGGATTCGGCAGAAAGCACTTAGCTTATATAAGCCGTCTCCTGGAACATTTCTAAATAGCAAAGTATGTAGGTGGTTTGCTAAAACTGAGTGAAATATTGTTTGAACTCATTGTCGCTGTTGGATAGAAAGAGAAAAGTGTCAGAACTAGGGAAAAAAAGAGGGAAAAAATGAAGAAACAACAAGAAAAGCACAAGAGAAGAAGAAAAAAATTAAATGAACAGAAAGGAAAGAAAAAAAAATCAAGAAAGGAAAAACAAACAGACTAATGGAAACAAAGACGCAGAATAATCTGCAGATGAAACCAACTTGAAAGCAGTATTAATACCAGAAGCGATCACGTGAGTGTAGTCTATGACTCTATTGATGAACAGTACCATTGTTGCAAACAGACAAGAGACGAGTCAAGAGTCCGCGCCTGGACTGTTCTCACCACTCTTCCAGCTCAGAGGAGTTAAAAATTAATTTCAACAGGATACTCCTGGTACGGAGAGACAGTCCAGGGGCGGACTCCGGGCAGTCCGCGGTATACTTCCCCAGGAAGGTTAGTGTCAAAAATGTTATTGTGATATATTTACTGATGCATATACACCTATCGATATACCATAATGAAATAAGTCTACATGTATACTGCAACTCAGTGAAAGCGCCCACTTTGTATGATATATTCTTGCACGACTCTGAACACAAGATAGTTGTCAGTGATGCTCAAATGCTCAGACCCATACAGGAGCATAGAAAGATCAAAGGTAAACGGCAATGTATTAATTGTTAGATTACGTACATCTGTATAGTTTGTACAGTACAGAAGGAAGTGTTCAGTCGTTTCTATGCCACCACACAGACACAGGGGTGAAGTCGAGAGGTGATTATCATACAGATGGGCGTTAACACCGCTACAGTGCAGACGCAACCTACAATGATAAATTTGAGCTGCTCGAGATTTGGCCCCGGCATAGAATGTGGGCGGACGTTGATTCCCGCCATTTAGGAACCTTCTGAAATTTATGATGGAACAATTTTCCCTAACCGAGACGGGCAACATATTCCATTGTTTGGTAACATCTGGAAGAAACGAAGACTGGTACAAACTAGTATGACAAAACGGAACTCGGTGGGTTTTATTTGATCGAGTATTGTGGTGAAGACTGATGGACGAAGTGACTGGCGGTACTTTGTTTGAAAGGTATGGAGGAACAAGTTTATGATACATCTTGAAGCATTGAAATAGCTTGTGCTTTCGGCGCCTTTCCTGCAGTGAATCCCATCGAGTTTCCGCGTAGAGTAAACTTTTACTGGCACTAGTTGTAGCACCAGTAACAATTCTCGCTGCAGCTACTTGAATTTTTTCTAGATTCGCAGCCTGTGTACTTGAACAGTTGTCCCAAACACAGTCTGCATATTCCAGGAGGGGCCTAATAAATGCGACGTATATCTTTTCTAAGACCTTGCGATCAAGAGTGAACTTGTGAGCTCTCAACATGTCTATACGAGTCCAAGCCTTGACGCAGATATGATCAAAATGCTCGTTCCAAGTACAGGATTTATTTAGGGTCACACCCAAATTCTTGTGAGTAGTTACTTCGGTAATTCGAGTTCCACTTAGATATAAAGGTGGGTGCGTAGGAGCCATGATCTTACGCGAAATTAACATAGTCTCTGTTTTTTGAGGATTAAACTCAATCAGCCATGATTTGGCCCAATGTTCTATCTTGGCCAAATCATGGTTGATTAATGCTGCAGCTTGGTCGGGGTTCTCTACAATGAGATAAAGAGATGTATCATCAGCAAATAGCCGTATACTACTCTGTAAGTTTTCGGTAATGTCGTTGATGTATATTAAAAATAACAGCGGACCTAGAATGGATCCTTGTGGAACTCCAGAAGTTACTGGTCTCCAAGGAGATGCCTCGGAGGCTATCAAAACCCGTTGAGACCTATTCGAAAGGTAAGACTTTAGGAAGGAAAGCAAGTCGCCTGTTATTCCTATCTTTTCAAGCTTGTGGATAAGACCAGTGTGCCAACCCTTATCAAATGCCTTACTCACGTCACAAAAAATAACCCTAACTTCTTTCCCTTCATCAAGAGCATGGCAGAATTCATCATAGATGTCTGTCAGTTGTAAAACCGTTGAATCACCCGGGGTAAAACCAGATTGGAACTGACTAAGGATATTATTATCGCAAATGAAACACCATAACCGCTTGAACACACATTTTTCGAATAGTTTCCCAACACAACCAATCAGCGATATCGGGCGATAATTGGTAATAGTTGGGAGGATTCTTTTTTAAAACTGGCGTCACGTTGGCTTTTTTCCATAAGGCTGGGAAATAGTTGTTACTCAGAAGTATGTTAAAAATGACTGTAAGTGGTTCGCACAGAGAGCGACCTCATTCCTTTACTAGTCAAGGACTTACAAGGTCAGGACCGGATGCTTTCGATGCCTTGATACTCTTGATTGCTTCAAAGACCTCACTACTGTGTAATATTATTCCGTCGAGGGACTGGTGCGCATGGAAGGGATAATTTGGCGAAGAAGTATTAGTGTCATCCAAGGAAGAAATAGAACCAAAGTATTCGTTGAGGATTTCTGCCTTTTCATGGTCAGTGGAGTATAATTTATTCAAATGGGTGATAGTAGGGATTCCCGATGTATTATTAAAAATAAATGTTTTCAGGGTTTTCCACCACTCAGAAGAGGGTGTCTCGGGGAAACCTAATTTTGCTTGAACTTTTGATGTGTAGGTTGCTTTTGCTCTCCTGACCGATGCGACAACTTCATTTCGTTTACACTTGTATTTCGCCCAGTCATGAAGTAGGCCTGTGCGCTTTGCTGTCCAGTACAATCGTTTTCTTTGTCTTAGTAACAGCCGTATTTGATTATGCAGCCATTTGGGCTGATTGGTCCTAGAAGTTATGATTTTGTTGGGAATGAAAGTAGATGCAGTGTCGAGTAGTTGATCGGTGAATTTAGAAACTAGTGTATCAGGGCATAAAATATCAAGTAGGTTTTCCCAATTTAAATTTTTGTACGCTGTGTTAAGGTCCTCGTAATTCCCTTCTGCATACAACCATATGCGTCTCTTAAATTTATGAGATCGGGGTTTTGTGAACTGGACATCGATAGAGATCGGACAGTGATAGCGAGTCATGTCAGGTATAATTGGCTCAAGAACTTCGCATCCTACAACTTGGACAGTACTACTGACAGCAAAAAGATCGAGGAATGTAGCAGATGATTCGGTGAGGCACGTTGGTCCAATCACTAGCTGTCTTAGGTTACAGTAGTTACAAACTTCATGGAAATGACCCCTCGGGGAGCCCATTTGATTTTCGTTGAAGTCACCAGTAGTAACTAGGTCAGGGATCAAGGTATCTTTCGCGCTATCAATTGATGCTGTAATATAATCCCAAGCATCTTGGGGACTATTGGGTGGGCGGTAAAATACCCCGAGCAATAGGGACTTGTGGTGTTTCGTGAACACTTCGACCCATAGACATTCGATGCCATTCACCTCAAGATCGCTTCTCCGCCGAAAGCATAAACTATTCTTCACATAGACAGCAACGCCACCTCCTCTTGTCATGCGGTCAAACCGCAGGGGTTCCTGGAATCCGTGAATCATAATGTCAGACGTCAAATCAGTGCTTTGTAGCCAGGTCTCCGTGAGAGCTAATACATCATTAGATAGTGAGTCATATTGCATAACGTCTTATTTGGGCTTTAGGCTTTGGATATTCAAATGGAAAATTTTTAAGGTATTTTCAGTGGACAAAGAGTCCGGTCCTGGGTTTGATTCTATGTCTCCTGACATGAGCAGAATCATCTCTCTGACCAAGGTTAAAAAGGCTGCAGAATACCAAGTAGGGAAAGCAGTCAATATGCCAGTTTGCAGAGGCGGTGTCAGTAGGATCGTATCATTTTTGTGAACAAATTGAGGTTTTTGGACTTTCGCACAATTATCAGGTTTTTTTCTGACAATCTGAGATAACTTGTTTTGACAAGAGATGAAACAATGCTGTCATGACAGTAAAGCTTTTCAGTAAGTCAATACCGATATACCTCATATATACATATGTCAGGACGCACAGGGACTGTTGCTTTTGTAATTTATGTTTTAGTCCACAAAAATAAACTACGGTATTGAATGTACCAATTCGGGCACGATACGAGTCAAGGCTACACATCATGTGATCGGTGGATTGTAAAATAAGCAGGGAGCCCGAGCGTCAGTAGCATTCAATAGCAGAAATGTTCTGTACTGGTAAGAGCTGAAATCAAGTTGGTCTTTGTGGGAAAATGGTTTCATAGTAAAAGAAATAGAAAAACAAAAATCAAGCGAACAAAAGGAAAATATGATACAATGTAATATCATAATGGAGTTTTTATCAAGTTATGATGGAGCGAGTTGCTTATTTAAAGTCGAACGCCATGTATTGTTAGGTGGATCTTACAGTAAAGTGAGTATGATTACCGGGCCTTCATCAAATTCCGGACGTGAGTCGGTCAGAAGATGATAAGTGAAGGAACATGATATTCAAATGGGGTTCAAATGGGACATTGTGCAACGTCGAGCACATCTTGACCCTCTCCGATGTTGAGCAACGTTATTGGGACGTAAAACATCAATTAAGAGCTACTCTTGGATGTACAAAATTCAAATTGAGGGTCACACCCGACTGAACCAAATTCATCAGGTTAATGTATCACTAGCAAACTCAATGGAACATTAAAAGTTGAGAGAGAAGAAACAGCGAGGAAGCTCTTCTGTCACGAAAAATGGCGAAAATAAACGGAAGGACTGCCTGTAAAGTTGAAGTGGTACAAGACAAGTGGGATCAACCCCGTATCGTACCATAAGGTTAATCCGTCTTGCAACAGATGAGATTTCACGTGAAGAAAAAAAAAAAAAAAAAAAAAAAAAATAGAAATTAACAACAACAATAATAATAATAATAATAATAATAATAATAATAATAATAATTATTATTATTATTATTATTATTATTATTATTATTATTATTATTATTTATTATTATTATTATTATTATTATTATTATTATTACCATCATTACCACCATTACCATCATCACCATTACCCTTATTACAATAATAATAACAACAATAAAAGCAATTAAGCAATTACACGCAGGGATAGCAGTTATGTCGCTTGCAAGAAGGAGAGGTGATAAGGGTGACCCAGTTGTTTCTGTTCATGATGAATTAGGCGCAAGATTCGAAGAAGTGATTGGCCAAGGGTCACTAACTGAAAACGACAGAGGGTAATGTCGAATCAGGATTCTTAGCATTCCAATCATTCAATACGAGCAGTCCGCAGCTACCTACTAAAGAACTGTTATTTGGTACCCGCACTTTCAAGATGAAAAGTTAACGAAAATATCAGATTGCCAGGCTTCGAGAGTAATTTGTGGGCTGCTGTCGCCTTGCCACAGATAAACAAACATTCATTAATAATATATATACAAACACATCTATATGTACAAATCATATAATCGGGGGTCAATAAGAGTGTTAGCTTATTCGGTAACTCATCATGATAGATACACACTGATGTAGCTTGAAATGGGCTTGGTCCCCCCCCCCCCCCCCCCACACACACACACACTCGCAGGCCGGCCGGTAGGCAGACAGACAACCGAGTTTGGTCGGAAGCTCAAGTTTCAAGTACAGATACAGGGGAACTACTATTTGTCAATTTCAAGTTGTTCTGTTACAAATGTTTGGAGATTGCCCCTTGCCAATCTCCAATAACTTGTATCAAAACAATTCGATAATGAAATTATTATATCTGATAGTTTCGATATGCTCTATTACAATTGTCCGGAGATTCCCGTTGGCAAGCTCCAATAATCTTCAAACAAATCCAAACCAAAAAAAAAAAAACAAAGTGATAGTCAAATTATATGTACTGAAAATTGTCCGACAGACAATCACATTCGAACAAAAGATAACTAGATGGTGTCACTTGTGTGCAAAGCACACTATAGTGTATCCCCGCATTTGCATCCTTGACTTTGTGTGAATGCTTGATACAAAGATGAAATGTATTATATGACACACTAAAATCATATTGAGTGGCACAGGTGACACAGCTTCGTGCGCACCTACAGACTCCACTGCAACATTTGGGCATGGTTTTAGCGTTTCGAATTACATACATGTACCCTGGGAGCCTTTCGCCGGAAACGGTCAAAGAAAACATGAAAGTGGCAACGGTGGCACCCAAAAAATCAGAAACCTTCGTGCACATCTACAGACCCTACTGCAACTTTTGAGCATAGTTTTAGCATTTCAAATTACATACTCTGGGAGCTTTTCGCCGGAAATGATCTAAGAAAACACGAAAGAAAAACGGTGGCACCGCCACGTGGCATCTGAAAAATCCGAAACCTTCGTGCGCATCTACAGACCCCACTGCAACATTTGAGCATGGTTTTAATGTTTCAAATTACATACTCTAGGAGCCTTTCGCCGGAAACGGTCTAAGAAAACACAAAAGTGGCAACGGTGGCACAGCCACATGGCACCTAAAAAATCTGAAACCTTCGTGCACATCTAGAGACCCTACTGCAACATTTGAGCATGGTTTTAGCGTTTCGAATTACATACCCTAGGAGCCTTTCGCCAGAAACGGTCTAAGAAAACACGAAAGTGGCAATGGTGGCGCAGCCACGTGGCAGCTGAAAAAT
This sequence comes from Pictodentalium vernedei, assembly GCA_031216915.1. NCBI lineage: Eukaryota > Metazoa > Mollusca > Scaphopoda > Dentaliida > Dentaliidae > Pictodentalium > Pictodentalium vernedei. Next base: position 624,056,948 of record CM062297.1, on the reverse strand, counting down.
CTGAAGCCTTCGTGCGCATCTACAGACCCCACTGCAACATTTGAGCATGGTTTTAGCGTTTCGAATTACATACCCTAGGAGCCTTTTGCCGGAAACGGTCTAAGAAAACACAAAAGTGGCAACGGTGGCACAGCCACATGGCACCTAAAAAATCTGAAACCTTCGTGCACATCTAGAGACCCTACTGCAACATTTGAGCATGGTTTTAGCGTTTCGAATTACATACCCTAGGAGCCTTTCGCCAGAAACGGTCTAAGAAAACACGAAAGTGGCAATGGTGGCGCAGCCACGTGGCAGCTGAAAAATCCGAAGCCTTCGTGCGCATCTACAGACCCCACTGCAACATTTGAGCATGGTTTTAGCGTTTCGAATTACATACCCTAGGAGCCTTTCGACGGAAACGGTCTAAGAAAACACAAAAGTGGCAATGGTGGCACAGCCACGTGGCACCTGAAAAATCGGAAACCTTCGTGCGCATCTACAGACCCCACTGCCACATTTGAGCATGGTTTTAGTGTTTCGAATTACATACCCTAGGAGCCTTTCGACGGAAACGGTCTAAAAAAAGCACGAAAGTGGCAATGGTGGCGCAGCCACATGGCAGCTGAAAAATCCGAAACCTTCGTGCGCATCTACAGACCCCACTGCAACATTTGAGCATGGTTTTAGCATTTCGAATTACATACCCTAGGAGCCTTTCGTCGGAAAAGGTCTAAGAAAACACAAAAGTGGCAACGGTGGCACAGCCACGTGGCACCCAAAAAATCCAAAACCTTCGTATGCATCTATAGACCATACTGCAACATCTGAGAATAGTTTTAGCGTTTCGAATTACATACCCTACGAGACTTTCGGCGGAAACGGTCTAAGAAAACATAAAAGTGGCTAAAGTGGCACAGCCACGTGGCACCCGAAAAATCCGAAACCTTTGTGCACATCTATAGTCTCTACTGCAACATATGAGCAAGGTTTGAGCATTTCGAATTACATTCCCTACGAGCCTTTCGCCGGAAAGGATCTAAGAAAACACGAAAGTGGCTACGGTGGCACAGCCACGTGGCACCCGAAAAATCCGAAACCTTTGTGTGCATCTATAGACCCTACTGCAACATATGAGCATGGTTTTAGCATTTCGAATTACATACCCTACGAGCCTTTCGCCGGAATCGGTTCAAGAAAACACAAAAGTGGCTACGGTGGCACAGCCACGTGGCACCCGAAAAATCCGAAACCTTCCTGCGCATCTATAGCCCCTACTGCAACTTCTGAGCATGGATTTAGCGTTTCGAATTACATATCCTACGAGCCTTTTACCGGAAACGGTCTAAGAAAACACAAAAGTGGCTACAGTGGCACAGCCATGTGGCACCCGAAAAATCCGAAACCTTCGTGCGCATCTATAGACCCTACTGCAACATCTGAGCATGGATTTAGCATTTCGAATTACATATCCTACGAGCCTTTTGCCGGAAACGGTCTAAGAAAACACAAAAGTGGCTACGGTGGCAAAGCCACGTGGCACCCGAAAAATCCGAAACCTTCCTACATATCTACAGATCATTTAGCAACACCCTAGTGTAATTTTAGAACTCCGAATTACATAGGTTGGGACTATTCAGCAAAAAAGTGAAAAAATAACGCATTTTTTAAGTGGCTCCACAGAAGCCACCTGGTGGCACAAAAATTTAAAAGTTGTATTTTTGGGTTGCACAGACCCTATCGAACAACTGTAGGAAGTTACAGCGTTTCGAATTACAAAATCGGACGTACGGAAGTACGGAAGTACGGACGTACGGACGTACGGACGGAGATGATGACAATATCCTCGCATTTTTTAAAATGCGGGGATAATTACTAATTTGATAATGTGAACTAACTTGTAGCATATGATTCTAAGAGTCTGTTTATCCTATAAAAGTCCTGAATTTTGTGACTCAGGTTTCAGTGATTACTAATTTCAATTTCGTCTGCTACAACTGATTGGAGACCGCCCATTGACCCCCTTCAATAATTTGCAGCAACGCAATTTGATAGTTATATTATAGGTACTGAAAATGATGTGACACCCAACCAGGTTCGGACATTAAGTGGCTATTATTCAATATGAGTTTTTGCACTAAAAGGCCATTAAGTTTGTCACTCAGGTTTCAAACACAAAGCCATCAGGAAGCCACTGTTTTTAAATTGCTCTGCTACAAATGGTCGGAGATTGCCCATTGCCAATCTCAAGTAATCTGCAAAAAAAAACAAAAACAATAAGGTAGATAGCTTGGGAATATTGAAAATGGTCCGACCCTCAACCAAGTTCAGAACAGCGTAAACACAATTTCGTTAATCTGAATTTGTTCAAAGACAGACATTGGGTAACAACTATTTGTTAATTTCTATTTGCTTAGCTGCAAATGATTGGAGATTGCCTATTGTCAAGTTTCAATAATTTATAACAAAACAGTTATGTAAAAAGGCTGAGAATATTGGAAATGATCCGACACTCAGGCTAGATAATATTTTTTTTCAATTTCTAATTGCTTTGTTGTAGGTGGATGGAGATTGCATATTGTCGAGTTTCAATAATTTATAACAAAACAGTCATGTAAATAAGTTGAGAATATTGGAACTGATCCGACACTCAGGCAAGTAGCAAGGTCACTACTGGGACAACCCCTCACCCAACGCAGACGATATAGAAAATCATTAATTTAAATAACATTTTTTTTTTTTAACTTTTCAAAAATATTTCAACAATATTTCAACAATATTTCAACAAAAGCACACCATGCGACCCTCGCTGAAACGAGCTCGCTTCAACGAAGGGTCACATGACATGGTTCCGTCGAAAATCCTTGAAAGATAATATTTTTTCAATTTCTATTTGCTTTGTTGTGGGTGGATGGAGATTGCATATTGTCGAGTTTCAATAATGTATAACAAAACAGTTATGTAAATAGGTTGAGAATATTGGAACTGATCCGACACTCAAGCTAGAAAATATTTTTTCAATTTCTATTTGCTTTGTTGTAGGTGGATGGAGATTGCATATTGTCGAGTTTCAATAATTTATAACAAAACAGTTATGTAAATAGGTTGAGAATATTGGAACTGATCCGACACTCAGGCAAGTTTATAATTAGGTGAACACATTGTTCAAAGAAAACCTTGCTCAGTTCTCTCGAACTCGCAATTATATTATCCAAAACGTTGGAGATTTTCAACTTTTCGGCGTTGAGGGTACGACACACACGCCCCGTTCCAGACACTACTGGGACAACCCCTCACCCAACGCAGACTATATAAAAAAAAAAAACATTATTTTAAATAACAATTTTTTGTTACTTTTTCAACAATATTTCAACAAAACCACACCATGCGACCCTCGCTGAAACGAGCTCGCTTTAACAAAGGGTCACATGACATGGTTCCGTCAAAAATCCTTGAAAGATAATATTTTTTCAATTTCTATTTGCTTTGTTATAGGTGGATGGAGATTGCATATTGTCGAGTTTCAATAATTTATAACAAAACAGTTATGTAAATAGGTTGAGAATATTGGAACTGATCCGACACTCAGGCAAGTAGCAAGGTCACTACTGGGACAACCCCTCACCTAACGCAGACGATATAGAAAATCATTAATTTAAATAACATTTTTTTTTTAACTTTTCAAAAATAATTCAACAATATTTCAACAAAAGCACACCATGCGACCCTCGCTGAAACGAGCTCGCTTCAACGAAGGGTCACATGACATGGTTCCGTCGAAAATCCTTGAAAGATAATATTTTTTCAATTTCTATTTGCTTTGTTGTAGGTGGATGGAGATTGCATATTGTCGAGTTTCAATAATTTATAACAAAACAGTTATGTAAATAGGTTGAGAATATTGGAACTGATCCGACACTCAGGCTAGAAAATATTTTTTCAATTTCTATTTGCTTTGTTGTAGGTGGATGGAGATTGCATATTGTCGAGTTTCAATAATTTATAACAAAACAATTATGTAAATAGGTTGTCGAGAATATTGGAACTGATCCGACACTCAGGCAAGTTTATAATTAGGTGAACACATTGTTCAAACAAAAACCTTGCTCAGTTCTCTCAAACTCGCAATTATATTATCCAAAACGTTGGGGATTTTCAACTTTTCGGCGTTGAGGGTACGACACACACGCCCCGTTCCAGACACTACTGGGACAACCCCTCACCCAACGCAGACTATATAAAAAAAAACATTATATTAAATAACAATTTTTTGTTACTTTTTCAAAAATATTTCAACAAAACCCCACCATGCGACCCTCGCTGAAACGCGCTCGCTCCAACGATGGGTCACATGACATGGTTCCGTCGAAAATCCTTGAAAGATAATATTTTTTCAACTGCCGAATTTGCATACCACGCGGGCGGACGGGGGAGATTCGTTGGGTAAAGGGTCAATAATCCACAAGTGTCAGAGACAGGTCGCTTATGTTCTACAGCGACAGACATGAAATTCTTGATGTTGGGAATTATCAACAGACAGAAGGAAGTTGTGGCAGGTAAGCCTATTGAATACATACGAAAGCAAGAATTACACTATAGTGGTCTGAGATGTGTTAAGATTAATTTTTTGTACAATGCGATGTTTTTTTTCCAGATCATTCATCTGGCAAGGGCTTGTGATCCTTTCGATGGAGCCATCCTTGTGTTTGACAAAAATGACTCCATCGAAAGTCCACGTATCATGCAGCTTCTGATCACGAACCATGATCCGAGCTCTTCGAGCCATGGTAGCGCGAGCCCTTGTAAGGTCTTCATTTATGAAGATACCAGAATGGTTTGGCTTTTGGTGACCAGAATTTTGCGAAAATTTAACAGATTTCAGATTAGCTCGAGAGCGAAAAAGTTTATTGCGTAATCTGTAACTATTGAGCCTTGTGAGCTTTCTCCACTCCTTTTTTGTAACCGCTATGGTCATATACCGGGGCCGCTACCAAACCGGCGTTGCTGTTTGGTTTTCTTTTCTCTTCTTCCCTCAAATTTGCCATCGCACAACATTACATTCTGGCTCGCCACCATGGTGGGACTCAAACCTCTACCATCGCCGAGCTGGAACCGAATAGAGCCCGCTCTCTAATAGTTATAATGGCGTTGAGGGATTGAGTATTGACAATCTAACACTCCAACGTAAACTGCCGGGAATTCTAACCGCGTGCATACCCCCCTCAGACTCCATTTGAGGCAATAGGAAAGCTAGGCCTGTGTGATCCAAGTGAAATAAAATAAGGGTAACCGGGTCGCAAGGGATTTGTAAATTTCACATCGTCCCTGCGCGCCTTCGGCGCGCTAAAACTTTTCATTCATTCATTCTTTGACACTCAATATGATTTAATAATACCAGTTGCGCTGGTCTCTTCCCATAAGATTGACCTAATATTAAACAGTTTGACCCACTCAAACTGCCGTGTTTTAACATAAAACAAGATAATGACTGAGAATATCCCATCTTACGCCCGCTTTTGTTCCACAAACCCAATTTACAGCATTACATTAGCCCTACCCTAACAGGACTGACTGAATACCCATTCAGTTATATTACATACAAAATTACCATACACCAGCGACAGCTATAAACCTACTTGAGGCTTCTCTTCTTCTCGTTGGTTTGATAAGCCTGGATTAGGCGAAACTAGTTACCCCGGCAACATAGCTCCAGACGAGTAACTAAGGACCTCTAGTATTACCAACGCCAGTTACAAAATGAATACACTTAACCCATCTACCCACAGCCGACTTCGACGGCATTTAAACAATACCAGATCCCTACTATAGTTTAAAGAATTTCGTGCCTCCTATCTTCTCCATAGGTACACACAATAAAACCTAACCCCTGTCATCCCGACAAATATTTACCGTTCAACCCTGAACCATTTGCAGATTCTAGCTGTCAATACCCTTAAATTCCAGCATAACCTCTCCGAGGCCATAGAAAACCTGACGTCCCACTAAGCCAACGGTTAACAGAATTGCTAGAACAACAATTAAAAGTACACCTCACCCAAGTACAAGACTCAATTATTGACACAATATTTCTCCAGGTGTCAGACTCAACCCTTTCCCGGTTCATTAAAAAGGACCTTGCCCAGTACAAGGCAGCTGTTACTATGAAAACCCGTTACTTCATGGTGAATACACAGCAATCTCCTAACCCCTAGGAGCCCTGTTCACAGTTACAAACCCAAACGGATCTCCACACCCCTGATCCTAAAAGGCTAGCAAAATCCCCATCTCCGACGAACCCAAAAACGTCGCAGGATGGGTATGACCAATATTGTGTCCCGCGGAACCACAAAAGTATTGAAAAGCAAGATAACTCCAATAGTGGTGAAGCCAATCCCGCTCAGCACCCGAATCCCGCTGATCCTATACAAGATGTCACCCCTCTATGTCGGTTACTGCCACCCTTACCCAGTTACAACAAGGCATCCCAACTAACAATTTGATCCACTGAGATCTCGTACTCTCACCAGGTCACATGAGAGGCCCGAATATATGTGACCTCCAATCCTCAATATCTACTCATCCACCGACTGTACTACAGGACATCCCGTCCCAAGGTACTATTCGGTCCCAGATGTCCCCACCGGCGAAAACCTATTCCACCCTGGAAAATCCTATGCTCGCCTCCCCAGAGGACATAATCCACCTGGGATCTGAGCCTATAGACCATTCCCTCTTAACCCACATACTGACGCAAACACAACCCCAATTTTTGAGAGTAACATCTTACCCACCCGAATCCAAATAGCACAACAAACCACTACCCTGTTGCCTGACTTTCCCTAACATTCTACCCATTTGTCACGCTCTCCCGGAGCGACTCATAAGGGAAATAACTCCAAAGACGGGTCAACCAGTCCCGCGCACATCAAGGGAGATCACTTGATCCCATTTCCAAATATTCCCGAACAAGATGTATCCTCCTCACTGTCGGCACCTGCTACCTTGGACCAGCCAAGCTCCTCACCCGGCAATACGATCCCCAGCGATCGCACACTCTCACCCGGTCACATGAGAGACCCTAGAACTTGTGACCCCCTACTTTCCGACTCAACTCACCATCTGACTGCAAAACAGGACACCCCGTCCTACAATATTGAGTGGTTACCTATGTTCTTACCGCCTGGAGCCCATTCCTACCTGGAAAACCATAATCTCGCCACCCAGAAGAACATACTCCCACCCGAGACCACGCCCCATCGACCATCCCCTCCCAAATTAAATGGTGATATTAACCAACACCAAACCGATGAGAGTAACATCTTTCCCACCCAATCACAAATAGCGCATTGCATCACTGACCGGTCGCCCGACAATTCCCAACCGTCAATACATTTCTCACACTCGCCCGAGGACACTCCCAATGATACCCCACAGAAGGACAAAACCCTTTTTTCAACCCCCCCCCCCGAACCACCCTACAATGACATCATGATCCTACTCTACAACTATGCCGCCCGGCTCAATCGAGTGCTACCGCAGCGTCCGAATAAGATCAACCGCCACCTGTTCCCTTGTCACGCTAGCACATGTAGCAATGAAACCCTAATTGTAACTACACCTTGTGAAACGCTTGCATCAACAACCCAACTCTGTCTCAACCCTGAATAGCAATCGGCTCTCCTAGCCCTAATTAAGAGGTTCAAATCGCCCGCATGACTAGGGGCTAATATACCACACCCTAGTGGCAAAATACATCACGCCCGAACCAGATCTAGCAAAGATAAACAGCGCCATGGAAGTAATACCCACCAGAAGATAGATTGGAGCGTCGTCGAGCTGACAAATAGCACATACGCAGCTGCACCCAAACCCAATTGGCTGATTCTGCCAACAAGTACATCACCAACTTATCCAGGTATACACTGAATAGCCAGTGAAAAATTGTACTAGGTAAAGGAGTAAACTCATCCCCACTTCCAAAAACAAACCCCGCCCGGGGTATACACCGAACTACCTTTCCTCCTAGTACCTCCCTTATGAGTGACCCCCGGATTCCATGCGAATTCTGTTCCATACCCTGATATGGAAGAGATGCCCTAACGGCACGAGAGCAACGCCTGTCCGATCAGGTAATATAACGGTCAAATTCCCTGGTATGCTACATTTGAAAACCCCTCCTCTTCCCCGGGGTTTCCCCCTCCCCACACACCCATGTAGCTCCTGCTATTGAACCCTCGATTGGCCGGCAATCTGGTGCCTCCGTACCCGTATAAGCCCCGTTTCCTTTGAGATTTATGCCTCACTTGGGGTGGATTATTACCTCCATTTATATTCTTATATGTGTGGCTTTCGGGCCGATCTTGAGGGAGAATGCTTTACAGAGAGAGAGAGCCGGACGGGTACTGCTCAGAAGGTGCCTCCAGTCCCTTGTATCGGCATATTTCTCTACTCCTCTCGGACAGTTCCCATATCTCAGCAGCCGGAGAATTAGTTATTGGTTGTATTGTATAAATACTGTTCCCCGGCTTTTCTCTCCCTCTACCATTCCTCCTGCTCATACTTCCTCAGGCACCACTCCTGTTTCCGTTCCCTCCCGTTAGTTGCTTTAATATTTACTATAACGCTGAGCACTTGATTAATTTCTGATCAAGATTGTATTGACAATACCCAGATTATTTCCCCGAATGAATGAAAGGTTTCAGCGCCCCGAAGGCGGGCAGGGACGATCTGGGATTCACAAATCCCTTGCGACCCGGTTAACCTTATTTTATTTCACTTGGAACACACAGGCCTAGCTTCCTATTGCCTCAAATGGGGTCTGAGGGGATATGCGCGCGGTTAGAATTCCCGGCAGTTTACGTTGGAGTGATAGATTGTCAATACTCAATCCCTCAACGCCATTGAGACTATTAGAGAGTGGGCTCTATTCGGTTCCAGCTCGGCGATGGTAGAGGTTTGAGTCTCACCATGGTGGCGAGCCAGAATATAATGTTGTGCGATGGCAAATTTAGGGGAAGAAGAGAAAAGAAAACCAAACAGCAACGCCGGTTTGGTAGCGGCCCCGGTATGTGATCATAGCAGTTACAAAAAAAGGAGTGGAGAAAGCTCCAACAGTTTAGTTTTGAAAAACCGGGAGTCATCCATCAAGCCTTTTGGGAGATAGGATGCCGTATATGATTATGAGGTATCTGGTTATCCTTCGGAAATTCCAAATGACCTCAACCAACCCCCCCCCCCGAAAAAAGCAAAGCAAAACAAAACAAAACAAACAAAAAAAAAACAGAAAACAAAAACAACCCCCCCCCCCCCCCCTCCCCCAAAAAACCAAAACCAAAAAAAAAAAAAAACACACACCCTCTCACAGACACACACCCTCAAGCCCTTAAAAGGGCTGTTAAATCTTTATTCAAATGTTTATTTATATAACATGTACACTCGTCCCCAGCCAGACAAGCTTGTTTCAATCCTTGCCTGGTGTTTGGTGGTTTCTTGTGTATGTTGCAGAGAAGGTTGATTGCACCAATTCCTCCTACGCTTTGTCTACCATTTCCATGCGTCTTCTTGATAAGAGTGTTACATTACGTGTATAATGATCCCGAATGGAATGGTTTAACGCGCCGAAGGCGCGCAGTGACGGTATGGGGAACAAGCCCCTTTCGACCCTCATTGACTGTAAATGACTAATTTCCACATGTCTACTCGTGTTGAAGGAGGAACAGGTTCATGTACTCGGCAGGTGTCACCGGTTGCGGCGTGATGGTCTCTTTGACTGATGTCGGTTGAACCCTCGGGTGAGGACCAGTGTGAGAGGTTGGGTCCTCTCACAAAGGTACTACCTCTCCCCGAGGGTGCAGTCGATCTGGATTTTCAGGCAAGTATAGTCTGCCACTTCGGAGATGATATTGAGTGATGGCCATCACTGGCAAGTATAATCTGCCTCAGGCTGTCTCTGTTTGATAGGATGTCATTGAAGGAAACAACAACGACCCCTTTCGGGGACCACCAAGAAGTAGACCCAAACTTCCCTGGTTCGGGGGCAGGCCTGCATTGTAATCCCAATGGGTTGGGACAGAAAGATGCGCAATGTGCTTACAAAAAGGGGCAGAGGCGGGACGCAGGACCAACGCTCGCCTCCCTTAAAGGGGTTGACCACTTTTAGGGTTGGAGCAGAGGATGTTCAGGAACCGTGGGGGTGACTGTTTCCAAAACGGTTAGACTGTCCATAGCGGTTATTGGGGTGCTGGTCAAAAAACATCTTCTGTGTACCTGCTTAAAAGAATAAGGCAGAATTAGTTTTCATTAGAATATGTAAAAATAAAAAGATATAAGTGGCACATTATGTTTTAATTTGTGATCTAATCTTTTGCTGAGTCGGAGAAGGCAGCCCTTTCTGGAAGGAGGCCACAGTTAAGCTGTTAATCTGCCAGTTAGATCACCTTCTTAGGGTGATAGTGAGTGTGTAGCGGGTGGGTAACAGGTTTAGACACTAAACCACACCCGAGGGTGTTTCTGTTATGCCCTTCGCTGGGTTCGACCATATTTAGATTAGATTAGTTTGAGTTTATTTTGGATCACGATTAAACACTGCAAATCCCACCTCCAGTCGGGGGGGGGGGGGGGTGCAGCCCACACGAAACGCTCGCGCCTGGTATCGCGAGCGTCCTGCGTGGGCCGACCACCCCCCCCCCCCGGCCGGAAGTGAGATCTACGGTATCCAATCGTGATGTAATTTTAGTTGAGTCGGTGAAGGCAGCCCTTTCTGGTAGAAGACCACAGTTAAGCTGTTTTTCTGCCTGTTTATTCACCTTCTCGTTCCCTATTTATTTAGTTTTTTAACAATATTTAATCCTGAAGTAGTTTAAGTTGAGTCGGTGAAGGCAGCCATTTCTGGTAGAAGGCCGCAGTTAAGCTGTTACTCTGCCTGTTAGTTCACTTTCTCGTTCCTTAGTTTTTTCGAGCGGTCTTAGTTTTGATTGCAATTTTTGGGCTATTGTCGGCTTTCGCAAATGGCTCCAAGTTCGGAGATTAGTTCGCTGTCGGCTAACCGGTCATGATTTTTCGCGGCCAAGGTGGCTAGGCGGTCTTTAATGGTGGGGATATCGGCCCTGTCGTGGAGTGTTTTGATGGGTGTGTCCCATGGGGCGCGGAGGGCAACTCTAAGCGCGTGATTTTGGACCTTCTGGAGTTTTCCCATATTAGTTTGATTGAGGTCAGTTAATATGATTGCACCATATTCGAGTACTGGGCGCACAAAGGCTTTGTATAGTTTGAGTAGGGTGGACTGGTTGGCTCCCCATGAGGTTCCCTTTAGCATTTTCAATAAATTAATGCGTTTGGTGGCTTTTTTCGCCATGTCGTCGGTGTGTTTGTTAAAGGACAATTTTTGATCAATGGTGATGCTCAGGAATTTCGCCTCTTTGCATTCTGGGAGGGTGTTATCCATAAGTTTTAGGTCAAAATCAAGTTTTTTGTCTCTGTCCATTGTGCCAGACTGAGTCGAATGCTTTTTCAACGTCTAGAAGGACTGCCGCGCCTATTTGTTGATTGTTGATGGCGGTTTTCATTTGGGTCACTAGTCGGTATACATGCCCGATGCCTTCTTTACGGTTTCTATAGGCTCTTTGCCATTTATTGAAAAAATCGATGTCTTCATGGTGCCCCATGAACCGATTGGTAAGGATTCGTTCGAATGTCTTACCAATGCAGCTGAGGGGGCTGATTGGGCTGTAGCTGGCTGGGTCGGAGGAGTCCTTGTCAGGTTTTGGTATCATGACACCAATGGCTTTTTTACAACACTTGGGAAAGTAGCCATGGGTGAGACAAGCGTTGAACAGTTTGTTTAGTTTTTCGATTAGGGAATTTGGGCTTTGTTTAAGAATTTTGTAGCTCATTTCGTCTTCGCCGGGTGAGAAAGAATTTTTGCATTTTTAATGACGTTGATGATTTCGTCATTGGTGATGGGGGTGACGAGGTCATCGTCATTCCCGTCTTCTGGCTCGTTATCGAATTTGGGGTCACGGTATATTTTAGGGTGTTCGTTGACGAAGTCGTCAATTGCGTTTATGACGGCGTCATCATGACCCGCGCCTTGATACCGGCGATGCGTTTTTCTTAGGATGTCGGCAAAAGTGTCGGCCTTGTCTTTGTCGGTGCGCGTAAAGGAACCGTCTTCCTTTTTAAGAGGTTTGGCAGCGGCTTTGCCGCCCTTGTTTTTTTGCCCCGTTACGATTTTGAAAGAGTCCCAGAATTTTTTAGCATCTTGGACCCCATTTAGATTGGCTGTTACCTTTTCCCAGTTGGCTTGTTTTTCAGCTTTGAGGGCTTCCTTCACTTCGCCATGAAGGCGGTTATATGTTTTTTTGAGGTCAGCTTTCTTACCGGGGTCAGTTTCGGTTTTAAGAGCGCGAAGAGCTTTCCGTTTAGTTTTGATTAGTGACAGTCTGTCGCCCGAGATGGTATTTCTCCAGGGGCGCACTTCTTTTTGGGCATATTTCGTTTAGGGTTGAGTTAATGATTTGTTCTATGCCCTCGCATTGGGTTTCGAGTTCCGCTGCGTTGGATGGGGTGGGAGGGGGGTGTTTGTGAGTTTGACATCGATGATATCGCGGTAGAGGTTCCAGTTAATTTTTCTAAAATTTCTGCGGAGGGTGGGGGTATCTGAGTGGGCCATTGCCTAGCTACAGTGAGGCATGTACCGGTAGGTTATCACTGCCTAAGTCATCATCGCCGACCCAGTGGTCATCGATGTGGTTTATTAGGGAGTCACTGGCGATAATTAGGTCGAGGATATCAGATGGAAATAGTGGGTTGCTACTGATATAGGTTGCTGAGTTGTCGTTCATAACCACATGAAGGTTATGTTTTTTGTTATTTCGAGGAGGGCTTCACCGTTGGGGCTGGTTTTGTTGCAGCCAAAGTACAGGTGTTTGGCATTGAAGTCGCCGAGGAAAATGCAGTGATTGCATTTCCTTGTGAAGAATTCAAAGACAGTGTCAGAAACGGTTTTGCTTGGGTCGTTATAATAACAAACAATCGCGATGTTTTTATTGCCGACTGTGATTTCAATTGCAATCACCTCGGCATCGAGGTGATCTGTTCTTATGGTTTTAGTTTTGATGTTCTGCTTTATTAGAAGAGAAACGCCGCCACCTTGGGTGGTCAGTCGGTCTCTCCAAATAGTGCTGAACCCACTCATTGAGAAATTTTTGCTGGGTTGAAGCCAACTTTCACAGATGCAGACAATGTCTGTACCTTCGAAGTATCGGCTCATTTGAAGCTTCTTGCTGTTAACGCTTCTAGCGTTCCACACGGCTATTTGTAATTTATTCATGATGGGCGCTGAGTTATTGCGGTCTTTTATTTATTCATGGAGGGTGGCTTTAGTTGATGTTGATGGCGGCTTTAATTAGAGTTTCTGATATTTGGGTTTTGAATAACTTAGAGGCTGAACGGCTGACATCCTGACAGATGTCAGACAGGTTGGTGTTGCCATGTTTATTTAGGACGGAGTAGAGTGCTCCCGCGACGAGGGAGCATATTGTATGGGGTGAAGAGACGTTGTCGGTTTTTTTTAAGTTGAGGTTTTTCAGTTCTATATTTGTTGTTTTAACCTTTTTGAAGTGGGGGGCAGCCCCGGTAGTTGCTGATGTGGGGACCTTTACAGCTAGGGCATGAGGGGGATTTTGACTAGCATGCCTTGGTGAGATGGTTTTCTCCGCATTTCATGCAGGTCAAGCCCCACCCCCCCCCCCCCCCTGCATTTGTTGGCAACGTGTCCAAACTTTTGGCATTACGTGAAGATCTCTGTGTCTATTTTATAGAGGAACTTTTTATGAGTGGGCGGAGCTAATTAATTGGTTTTTCCAGCACTGGTCTGATAAAGCATAACACTTTTGAGATGTTGTTTACAGTCATTCGCACCTCTGAACTCAGAGTGCGAGCATCCTAATTATAATCTCAATTATGGAAACACTGGAACTACCAGCGCGACTGAAGAAAACGATAGCAGCTCTGGGCGTCTCTTGCCCTGTCACCTGGACTATCCAGGAGACAGGCAAGAGCGCCCATCTGTCTCTTGAGTTCAAGATCGAGGAAGACAAGAAATCACCACCCTACTCGGGGAGAGGTAGTACCTTTGATGAGAGGATCCCCTCTCACACTGGTCCTCACCCGAGTAGGTCAGGAGGCCTTGAAAAGAGAAAGAGAAGAAAGAAGAGCCCGTCCACCAAGCGGAGGGATTCTCGACGCTTGGAGGCATTCTTGGAGATAAAGAAAGAGAAAGGTGAGGAAAAGAAAGAGCCAGAGGCGGCCACCACTTCCCCTCCCACTCCCACAGACAGCCCCATCCAAATGCCGGCTTCCCAGTCGGTATTGTCGGATGTGGAAGAGTCTGTGGAGACTGAGGTGGAAATGGATGCTTCCCTCTCGCCTCTTCCTGATCCCCACTCGCCTCTTCCTTCTAAACCAGAATGCCAGGACGCGGACGACAGGATAGAGAACATCTTACGGGAACACAAAATACAAGGGGACCTTCACAGGCAAGAGATGGACAGGAAATACCAAGTATTCCTCCAACAAGTCGAAGAAGCTAAAAAACTAATAGACGCCAGAAACCTACAACAACAAAAGACTCAGCAATCACCCACAACCACTCCAGACTCGGCTAGGACCAGACCCTACAAAACTCAGCAACCACCATCAGGCAGCCCACCAACAACACCAACTACCACTGTCTCTCCTTCCAAACCTCCACCTCGAAAAAGAAGCAGAAAAGACACGGTCTGACACTTTCAAATTCTACAGCTAATGAGGGTCGAAAGGGTCTAGCTCTCTAAATCGTCCCTGCGCGCCTTCGGCGCGCAAAACCATTTGAAGCGATACTTTTCCCCACCACATGGCACCTTGGACTCCGAGGTGATAACAACTTGACAATGGAGCTCCCACTTGTTATCCAAGAGATACTTGTCAGAGTGAAGGCTACCCTTGCCACCACCTGGAGTATCCAGGTGCTCAAGGGTACAATTCACTTGACAGTGGATTTTGATAGAGAATCGGAACCGCCGTCCTTGGAGGGGTGTAGCACCTTTCGTGAGGAGATTTCCCCTCACACTGGTCACCCTCCTAGTGAAGCGGATGAAGGCCGCCAGAGCAATACAGCCACCAAGAAGAAGAAGAGGACGAGAAAGAAGGGACCCTCCGCCAGACGACGAGATGCCCGCCGAATGACGGAGTTCCCGGAGAAGAAGAGGAAGGAAAAGGAAGAGAAGGAGGCAAGTGAGGGCATCAAAGGGACGACTCCTGTCACCCCTGAACAACCCCTGTCCAGCCCGGTACCCCCTTCCAGGAGGAGGGTCCGGAGGACTGTGGGTCGTCAGGTGACAGCTCAGTCTCCAGCGCATCAGACTCTTCATCTGAAGAGGAGATGGAGGAGGATGCTCTGCCAATGGTGCAGGTAGCTGTCTCAGATGACGCACCTTCCACCCCTCCTGCTCTTGCTTCTCCAGCTTCTTTGGACCAGGAGTCCGACCAGGAGGAGAGCTTCCCGGAGTCCGTGGAGGCATTCCTTGAGGAGGAGATTCCAAACGAGTTTCTCCGAAGCACGATCCAATCCCAGTACGACTTTTTCCTAAAAGAAAAATTCTCAGCAGATGCTATCAAGAAAATCCTCGTGAAGTGTCTCCTAGGGTCAAAACAAGAACATCAAGAAACAGCAGCAAGGATCAGGCCGTACAAAGCCAAAGAAGAACCAACTCTTCCGTCTGATCCGACCACTCCACCAACTACTATCTCTCCAACACACCCTCCTCCACCAACGAAGAACCGCAGGAGGCACAGACGCCGCTGATTACCTTAACTCTTCCTACTTTTCCACGTCCAGACAAGCAAAAAACTAGAGCCAAATCACACAATCAAAGAGGGTCTTCGGCGCTTGAAATCGTTTCTTTCGGGGATTATCATTTACTTTTCTCAGTGGTCCAAAGCAACAAACCTCAAGCTATACGCATTGTTTTTTAACGAAATATAAAATATATGTATATGTTTCTTCTAATTTTGCTAAGTTCATTGCCCGGAATATGTCTACCACTGCAGAATAAAAAAGGTGTGTATTTGAATGACTCTTTTCGAAAGGTTCTTCAACCTTTTACAAATGAGATTTTTTTTATTATTTCCATTTTTAGCGTAACTTCGCTAATAATTACCGGATTGTAAAAATTCAAGGACGAAATCGCACTGTTTTTTACTCAATATATTCGAAACGAAATGCGTTTTTAAAATTTCCCTATGATATTAAAAATAGTATTAACCCGACTGGTTGGAAAAAAATGTATTAATTGGTATCCAAAAATTATGGGATCAAAGAAACGCCGACATCGACAAAAAGTAACGAGAAGGTCTTTACAAATATTCAAGTGAGATCGAAACTGTCCTCAGAAGTCATTTTGAACGATATTTCGAAATAAATTTTAACGGTTTTATTTTTATTTGTGTATTTTGGGAGCGATGTGCTTTTTTCCCTAATTATCAACGGCCGTTTTGCAGAGAAATGATGTTTGGGGTCCTATTTTGGGTCGGAAGCTTACCCTTGTCACAACACTGGGAAACACTTCGTGCTAATTATAACCGAAAGTACGTCTTATTGAAGTCACGTGGTTGGGTTTTGGTACCCCACCTCAAAGAGCAGTAAGTGGGGAGTCGATTGACAGTGTTTTACAGGGAGCGTACTCGTGATGGCAAGAAAATTTGAGAATGTTCAATTAGAAAAGTTATAGGTAGAGAGAAAGATAGGTATCCGCTATTGTATACTGTGACTGTTGTGTGATTGTTGCTATGGATGGGGTAAGGGGTGTGTTTCTTCGGAAACCACTCCCCAACGCAGAGTTGCGAGGCAATCCTTACAAACTCAATCCTAAAGATCTCAATGAGTAGCGAGGCAATCCTCACTGACACTACGCAGTTTAATTCTATTGAGTAATTTTAATTTACTGTGGCTTATACTGTTTTTCTGTTAAGGGTTCGGTGTTCGTTCAGCTTCACCATTGATTCACTATCCTGGAGTATGTGGAGGGTTTTGTTATATAGATCTTATTAAACGCATTTCAATCGCGCTTCAGGCAGTCCTCATAGACTCTATCCTAAAGTTCTCAATGAGTAGCGAGGCAATCCTCACTGACTCCACGCAATTTAGTTATATTGTATAATTTTTTTTTTATTTTCTGGAAACTTATTTTGTTTTTCTGTTAAGGGATCGGTGTTCATTCAGCTCAACCATTAATTCACTATCTTGGAGTAATAATAATAATAATAATAATAACACTTTGTCCAGCCGCTGATTTGTCGCGGTTCTCGGACGAGAAGGCCTTGGTTACCCTGTACTCCCAACTGCCTACCTATTCCCATGCTTCTCCTCTCCTTCCAACACTCGGAGACGGACTGCTTGATGACATCCCTTGCCACATTCTTCCCAATCTCTCCGATTAGCATATTAACCCTCTCCTTTGAGTCTCCCCCTAACCACATGTCCTTCATTCTCCCATCCCACTTCCCCTTTATACTCCCAGTGAATCTTATTCTGTTGGATTGGTACTTTGGGCATTCTAGAAGAAAGTTTTCCAAGGTCTCCACCATGCCCAAATTACACATCTGGAACTCTTTTTCACTGTTTTTCCCAATTTTTCCTCTCAGCTCCAGGGATCGCGACCTCAGCTTGAACAACAGTTACCCTCCAAAGGTACCATCAAGGTACTCTTCAAAACCTGGCTTCTCTTTATCACGCAGGCCACCCAAAGACCTCTTTGATTTGACCCCCTCTCGTCAATTACGGTTACAATCCTCCATTACCCTTTCTTTGACGATGTTTTTACCCTGGTTTGCCCAGCGTCCAGGTCCGAGATCTCCAATGAGTAGTTCTCTACTAGCTCCCTCACTTGGACCATCCACCCCGTCTTGATATTTGAGTTGAAAATTCTCAGAAACATCACCTCACACCATCGGCTGTCGGGGAGATTTACCAAATAATTAAGATAACCGAGTTTCAACAGGTCTATCCTGTCCTTGATCCTCATCCACCCAAGCTCACCCCTGATTGCTTCTAGCGCTGCGGCATTACTCGACCCCGTCATCTATCGGCCTGCATCTTTCTGCAGGATTTCCAAGCTCTTAACGGCCGTCTGGTTTAGGGGTACCACTTTCGTACCGCATGTTATACCTGGCAGACCCACCATTTCCCAAATGGTTTTCCCCACGAAAACCTCATTGAAACTGTTTCTCCCTATAAGTTTCATTTGGTTAAGAATTCGTTTCCCCTTTAGAATCAATTTATTTGTGTGGCTTCGGTAGATGCCTCTTCCTGTAATGTTCATATTTACCCCCAAATACTCGTAATCACCTGTCTCTCCTACACTGAGAAGTTTGCTGCTACCTTTCCGGAATGCAGAACTCAGTCACTCTCCACCTCCGAGTGGGGTCCACTTTGCAGCCCACAGGTATAACTTTGCTCTTGCTTTCATTAAGTTCGAGTCTCTATTTGCTCTCATATTTCCCAACAATTCCCAGCATTTTCGTTAGCCCCTCTTCGCTTTCTGACACTAGCACCATATCGTCTGCAAAAAATAGCCCCGGGATCTTCAAGTCCCCAACTGCTACCCCCTCGTCGCTACGCAGGAGTTCATTTCCTAAACCTTTGATGTACAATGCAAACAGAATTGGCGAAAGGATACACCCCTGTTTTTAGCCTATCTCCACAGGCACGCGTTTTGTTGTAATGTTTCCCAGGCTAAGTTCACTCTGTACATCTTTATATAATGCTTTCATAATCCCAACAAACTTGCCTCCAAAGCCCAGAGCCTGAAGCTTGCGCAACATACCCTCCTTCCATACTCTATCGTATGCCTTTTTAACATCCAAAAAGGCCATAAACATCTTTTTCTTTTTTGCTTTCATGGATTCTATCATTTGGGAGTCTGTTGAGGGTTTTGTTTTGTAGGTCTTTTAATCGGGTATCAATAGCTTCTATTTTTTCTAGCTCGTGAAGTTCCTTTATCGGTGTCCATTTGGGTTTGCATAGTGCCACACGCAGGGCATAATTTTGAACCTTCTGTAGCTTCTGGATGTTGGTTTTGCTCAGGTCACTTGTTATTATGGCACCGTATTCTAGTACCGGACGTAAGTAGTATGTCGCGTACGTTTCACCCCTAGTTTGCAGAACCTCGGAAGTGACATCATGTCACGTGACCCAGTGGCGCCACGTTGTGTTGTCCTGGTAACCCGCGTGAGCGGCCATCTTGTGACGTCATCTCCATAGTGATACGTGATGTGAGTGCGCATGCGCAGCGCGTGTTGTTAGGGTGATACGTGTTTCCGTCGTCCATTTTGTATACTGGAGGCCGCCATTTTGGTTTCTATAGTGTCACGTGATTGCTATGTTACCTAAAACCTTCTTATAGGGTAGGGGTATGTTCGAAGGGTGTGTTCGATTGAATCGGAGTAAATGTAATTACCACAAACAACCCATCAAGTTGTATTATTTCGAATTCTTTCAGAATTCTCTGCTTCTATCTATATATGTAATAGTTTACGTCTACCTAGGCATGTTCCTTTGCCCCGGAGAATACTCCAGTAGCGTAGAAGAGCCTATTAGTTGGAACAGTTTTGCTTATTATTACTATATTCAGCTATTCTGGTCTATTATTGTAACTTCTTACCCTATTCCAGATACTCTTGTTGTTACATTTCTCAAGATCAATTATATAGATTATTGGTAACCAATCAGATTGCTTGATTTCCCATAACCTGTACTTAATCGTACAGAGTTATCTCCCCTTATTACAACGAAGTTGTATCCGATTCTCGTAGTAGTAGGACAGGTTTATTTCGACCCTGTTTTGGGGGATCTCATCTGGGGGATCTCATGTGACGTCATACCGCAATATATTATGGGTATCACGTGGTTGTCATGGTAACCCATGTGAGCGGCCACGTTGTGACGTAATTGTCATGGTGATGGGTGATAGGTGATGTGAGTGCGCATGCACAGCTCGTGTTGTTAGGGTGATACGTGTTTCCATCGTCTATTTTGTATGAAGGGGGCCGCCATCTTTGTTTCTATAGTGGCACGTGGTTGCTATGAGCCTGAAAGGTCTCCAACAGGGCCAAGGGGCCTGTAACCGGTATGCTCGATTGAATGGTAGTATTTTCTGGAACGACTTCCGAAGACAATTACACAAATAAACCCGACAATCTCTCCAAATCACCAAAAACGACTTTATTTGATATGGATTCCCTGCAGAATCCTTTTACGACCCCCATACCGTAAATTTTAATAGTAGCACGTAGTGCTATGAACCTTTACAAGGTCTTGTTCGACTGAAGTGGAGTAATGTTCCGATTTTCCCATAAGTGTTGTTGGAAGGAGATACCAGTTTTTCATTCAAGCTGATATCGATTTGATTAAATAAGGAATGCAACCATAAATTGACTGGGCCCACATTGGCATCGGGTGCAATTGATGCCCCATTGGAATCTACAATCGTTGCTTTAACATACAAATATGTCTGTGCCAAATTTAAATGATCATCTCCTAATCCTGCAATGTGGAATTCTATTGGACCACTGTTTCCTATAGTCGCCAAAGGCCTGTGTTCTACCCATTGACCATGCTCCACACTAGTCTCTGTTGGTGGTAGAGAAAAAAAGTCGAGTTAGCTGTTGACACACTCACAAGATTTTTCTTTGATCAAAGACATCATGCACCGAGAAATGTCTTGGGTCTGTACATTTCTCCTTCTTTTTGTCAATTTGCGAGTTTTGCGTGGTGCGGGCTTTTTTATACCTTTCCTGCCAGGTGGTTTCGACCCACCAATCACTTCATTCCAAGCTCCTGCGCCAGCCTCTTTGACTCTTTTGATAGCTGCCTTTTTTACATTTTTCCCTTCAATGACATCTTCGGCAAATACGGCTCCTTTTCTCACGAGCTGTTTTCCCACGGTCCTGGATGTAGTTTTCAATAAAGGTAACACCATAATCTTCAGTCCTCCCAATATACTTCCCAAACCATATCCTCTCTGTATTTGAGCTCCAGAAAAAGCCGGTAGACCGTTCCCAGCTTGTTTCGTGTAATATTCTTCGTATAATTTGGATTTACAACAATAAGTCATGTTTATGTGAAATCTATGATTTCTGAAATGAAGTGTCACTGTCACTTTCCCGAACTCGAATGGTACTATGGCTCCTGTGTCACCCCTTATATACACCTGGACGGTACTGAAATTGTTTCGTTCTACTGGTACATAATACACATTCTCTAAAGTTTTAGAGATGATATTCCCATATTTTCCACGCACAGATACGATACGAAGAAGTGGTATTCTTGTATCTCCTACGACTTGGTCACGAACGAAGTCACAGTATACATAGAGTGAATAAAATCCTTTGTTAACATCGGCAACTCTGGAAGAATTGTAAGTTCCTGATTTAAAAACACACTCATTAAATCCCAAAATATTTTGAAGAGTAGGGCTCAATGTGACCACGACTCCATCACGTACCATACAAACTTTACCAGTCACTTCATCCAGTTAAAAAGCTACCGTATCGTGACGAGGCAAGAGTAATTCTTTAACACCATTGATAGCTCGTATCACATCAATGGGACCTGAATAACGACCTTCCTTGAGAGTAAGTCGGTAATTCTTTTTCGAAGACCAGAACACTGTAACGAAAGCTTCTTCTCCACGAATATTGAAAAAAGTATTTGGATAATGAATCTCTGCCAGACCTACTTTCCATTCTCCCGCGAGATTCACTGGTTGTGATAACTGAGTGGTGTACGTAGTCAACGTCTTTTCTGGAAACACTTTCATAGAACTATTACTTGGTAGAGTCAAATAAAAAATTACTTTTTCTTAATAGTTGGATTTGGTAACAGATATCCTATGCTACTACTCAAGAGAGCCGCCCACAACTTGCTGTCCGTATTGTCGAGGGTAAGGTTGTAAGGTTAACGACACTGGTAATGATGATGATATACAAAATGATTATTTGTGAAAAGTAAGTAATCTCGCTCCTTGGAATTTTTTTGCCAAACAGAGGCCAAGAACCGTTCGATTATTCTTCCATTTTGAAGAAACCTCAGAGGTTCACTTCCTTTTATAGGTGAGCTGACTCTGGTTGATACACGAATTGAACGAAGTTGGGTATCCCAGCCACTTTACGAACAATTCCCTTTTCTTACCTCGACCACGTTTCTTGAGTATGTGTTCGATTTTGTAAATAGTTTTATGTGAAACTCGCTGAAGCTCTTCAGTGTAGAACGACCCTTTCAGTACTTTCCCACTATCGTCTTTTAGAACATAAGTGATGGGGTGTCCTTTCTTGATGGCTACTACTGTGATTAACTCTTCGGTCCAATTGGGCAAATAACCTTTCTCAAAAGTTTTCGTAACTTTATTGATTCTCACTCTGTCTCCTACTTTGTACTTTGGTGTCTTGTGTTTTATGGATTGTCCATACAACCTTTGCCAAACCCCTTCTTGATTTTCAAAGTTCAGCAATGGGGGCCATACCTATACTACGATGATGAGAATGATTATATGATTTCACCAAGTTTTGAAGTGGAAAAGTTAGTGTATCATTCTTGGTAAAATATTTCCACATCTTGGTTTTCAAAGTTCTATTGAATCTTTCTACTATGGAACATTTTGTTTCAACGTTTTGTGTAGTGAAAAATTCGACTTTGTGATCTTTGAGAAAATTCTGAAATTTTCTGTTTAGAAATTCTTTGCCTTGATCTGTTTGTAATTTTTGTGGTTTACGACTTTGTTTGAAAATTTTACTATAAGCTTTCACGATGGAATCACCAAGTTTGTTTTTGAGGGGTATGACCCAAGCATATTTACTAAACACATCTATACATGTCAACAAAAAATTTATGTTTTTGTTGAATTTACTTATGTTTGAAACATCTACCAAGTCAGCTTGCCATTGTGCATCTATACCACTAACTATCACTTTCCTTCTAGGAAATGTACGACGAACAGGTTTGTGAAGAGTGTATGTGTCTTGAGTCTCTAACCATTTTACAACTTGTTTAGTTTTTTCTTGGACGCTCTACGAAGAGCGTCTACACCACCAAAACTACCAGGCACTTCAGAATCATCGTACAATGCTTCCATGACTGCCTTGTTCAAGTGTCAACTCTATTTATACCCTTTTTGGTCCACTTTGGCGTTTCTGTGTTCTTTGGTTGTTTAGGTTCCGACTTTATTGGTGCCTGTTTCATAAAATCCTAACGTTCTTTATGACCAATTAATTCTTGGGGTATGTTACTATCTCTCAAAGCTTCGGGCAACACTTCCCATCCCTTTGGTTGGAAAGATTTTCGTCTTCTAAGTAAATCGTTTAGAAGATCTGTTACATTCGACCCTACCACTGTTTGATCTCTGTAGACTAATTCACCCTTCTCATTCCAAGATATATTTGGGTCACTTCTAAAACGATTCAACAACAACTTTCCCTTTCTCTTCATTGTCATAGGTACAGAATCGAGAATGTCTTCGTCTTTATTATCTTTCTCAAATTCGACTTTAATTGGTCGAGGAGCCATTACCGTTTGTTGAAATGTCAGTAATCTTTGTAAAATTTGATTATATTGAGTCATCTTTTCATCAGCCGAAAGAAAAGGGGCATCGAGAATATCTCTCATTTCTCTATCCAGTGATGAAGTAGCCAGTTCATTCGGTTATCTTGGGGTCTCTTGTAGACGTTCCAATAACCTTGGTTCTACCAAAGCCACCTTCTTTGCATATTCCATCATCCAAATATACCTTTAACAGCACCCAATAGTACAGGAGGTAGCAATGCCCCCAAGAATCCCCTTTCTGCAAGATTTGTCTCCTCTTTTTGTCAGAGGTACCTTTATTTGCCACTGCCCTCACTAGTTGTTTCTGACGAACGAGCTTGGCTCTCTGAGCTTTGGTCAGAGGTATTGCTCCCTTCAGTATATTCGAGGCACAGCCACACAAACAAGTAATCAATTCTTTGTCTGCATGTTTTAGAATGGATTTGACGAGTGTGGGTTTCGATTTAATAAGAACCTTGAGAAGAGCGATGTTGCGCTTGAGGCGGTCAGACATGCTTCTGACTTCAGTCAGACTTGTTGCTCCCCTTTCATACTTTTTGGAGGTACACATATTGGGTTTCCCCAGGAAAAATTTGACTTCTTAATCTCATGTGTTCAGGAGTATCTTGTTTGAGATCTATTAAAAGGTAACCATATGGTGTCGAAATGGCATCTTCGAAAATTTCTCTCAGAAACTTGACATGACCAGGATACATCTGTGCTGCCAAGTGTGAGATCTGAGAACGATCCCTAGGATTTTTAAACATGATCATGTAATGACTATTGAGAGCTACAGTCCTATGGACTTTATTTTTGTCGAATAAATTTTGAACAATGTACATCACACTAATGTTACGGTGATGACTACCTTTAGTAAATAATGTAGACACTCAAACATCTGCATCGAGCATCAGATCATCCAATATGACTAAACTATCAGATTTTAATTCTTGAGGGAGACCCTCTACGAATTCTACTTGGGGTAAAGTATTGTATAATGGTTGCCATTCACTATAACACCAAATGGTGTGACTTGGAACAGGTGATATAATATTTTGAATGATTAACCCGATTTACAAAGGATGATTTACCACTACCCGTGGGACCACACAATAAACAAGTGAATGGATGCTTCCAACGAGGATCCATCTTTGTTGTTCTATGTAGGTACTACATCCTTTTATACCTTTTGGGGAGGTGGCCCCCACTGAACATGGGTACTACTCCCCTTTTATACCTTTTGGAGAGGTGGTCAATATGACCGTCATCCAAAAATATTTCAAATTGGTGGCCCTCTGACTTACTGGATGGGGACAGATTAAGTTTGTTTGATATTTGTCAAGAAGATAAACATCAAATAACCTAAGCGTCATTACCACCTTTTTTCTTCATTTTTTACTTTTTTTCTTCTTTTTTTCTTTTTTTTTCTAAAAAACAAACATCTATTTACAACATCTGTTTACATCTTCAGACTGAGTGGTTTCTTGAAGGTCATAAATTTAATCACCAAATCCATAATACAATGTCTCCGTTCATTTGTGAGAGGTTTCTCGAACACATCTTCATACTCTTTCTGTACTGGTGGTGGATTCATTCCAGAAGTATTATGGTGCCACAGTAGATGGACATCATTCTTGTTAACTCTTTCAAGTGCTTCACTAAAACATGTTGTAATCTTATCTTCTTCAGACATCATTAGGCATACATTATGCTGAATCTGACTTGGGTGATTGACTGTACATCCATAGCATTTTTCTTTCACTACAGCGTTAATGTTCTCTTCGACATAATGACCATATGCCAAGCAAAGTTCATGCTGCAAAAGAACTTGCCTGAGTTCAATATCAATTTCATCAACGATCAATGGTCGTGGTTGGGTTATTCTCACTGTGATCTTCTTCTTCTTCTTCTTCTTCTTCTTCAAAGGTGGTTCTTGGATTGGTTTTTTGAAGTATTCATGGTTAGTAGGTTTAGTGTCTTCAGGAATTTCAGTTAAAGTTGTTTGTTGGGTTTTGATGGCTGCATCTACTTCTTCTATTTGTGACTTCAGGGCATTCCATTCTTCTAAAGATAGAGCAATACGAGTCTTCGTAGGATATGGTTTCTGGTCTTTTCCCTCAAAGTATCTTCTGAGATGAATCTTCAGTTCACCCTGGTACTGGGTGACGTTAGCATAAGTCTGCTTGGTGCCAATTCGGACCATCTTCTCTGGTCAAAGGTTCGATCGTGAATGATGCCAAGTCCATGCTTTGCCTAATCTTATATATCTTTGACGGACGTGATTGAAAACATCACCCCAGTTCAGCAAATTTTGATCGACTTTTTGATTCTTGGTTGGAGTTTGTGTTTGTTTCCTATAGGATTATAGGTTAAAGTTGGAAAATTTAGAAAATTAGTATAGAAGTCAATGGGAAAGAAACACAATGAGAATACAGAAATTTGATTGGTTGATTAACTTCGATCTGATTGGTCAGTTTGGCGATCAAACTGCAATCTTGATCCTTAAACTGTAGGATATGGCCCTCTGCATTTTATACTGGCTTGGGACAGGTCAAGCTACAAACATCTGTCCAATGGAGATAAGTCAAATAGCTCAAGTGCATTCCCACCCCTACAGTTCGTATCCTCTTTGAGGGAATTTTTTTTGTTCATTAAAAAATAAAATGTCCAACTAAGCAATTCAGTTTTCTATCATAAAAATTTCTCATTTCTTTTAAATATTCACACCAGAGAATTTCTTAGTAATGATGATGATGATGATTTATTCCTTTGGTTATACAATAGGGGTAGTCTAAAAGACACCAGGAATCAACATTTTTTTTAAAATGAAACTAAAAAGTTTTGAATGAAACCCAAAAGTTTGGAATAAAGAAGTATCATCTGGTTCCAAAAGGTGTAACCTAAAAGATACCATGAATCAACATTTTTTTTAAATAAATGGAACTAAAAAGTTTTGAATGAAACTAAAAAGTTTTGAATGAAACTAAAAAGTTTTGAATGAAACTAAGTTTTGAATGAAACTAAAAAGTTTGAAATAAAGAAGTATCATCTGGTTCCAATAGGTGTAACCTAAAAGATACCATGAATCAACATTTTTTTAAAATAAATGGAACTAAAAATTTTGAATGAAACTAAGTTTTGAATGAAACTAAATAGTTTGGAATAAAGAAGTATCCTCCACTTACAATAGGGTTAGCCTAAAGTATACCAGGAACATGATGATTATGATAAAAAAATGTCTCTGTATTAGAATAAAAAAATTGAAAAATCTTTACGCTAGAAAAATGTATTGCCTTGTAAGACTTGCCATTTAGGATCTTTTTCGATGACTGCCATATAGGACATTATGAGGACTGCCATATAGGACTTTATGAGGACTTCCATATAGGACTTTATGAGGACTGGCATAAAGGACTTTAGAGAATGCCATAAAGGACTTTAAAAATTTGGTGAGCCTAACATGATTGAGTAGACCACCTAAAATCCATTTCGGTTTTTCTAGGAATTTTTCGGTCAACTAAATAAGACTTTTTGTAGGCAAAAGCTAGACTTTGTTCAGGTTGTAGAAAATATGACACTCACTCAACTGTTTCTTCTTTAAATCTCTAGTGGTATGGTGCTAACTCCATCTTCTAAAACTCTTCGTTTTGGGTAGAAATACGACAGTCCACCTCTGCTTTGCTGGTAGGTATACATAGTGTTGTGATTCATAACAAATCCTCGGTTGATGCCAGATCCACTTTGTTGAGTCTTCAAAACTTGCAGATATTTGTCTTTCGTCAAATCAATGTGGCGTTTGCTGATTCCTTTACCCCAAAAAGGGTCAGTTACAAAATATCACAAAAGCAGGTTAAAATCACGGAATATTTTGGTGTAGCTGGGTGGCCCCCGAGAAATAAAGAAAATTGACACCTCAACCGCACCAATCGGACCACATTTAGGGGGCCTACTAAGGACCCAAAAGGGCCAGTTACAAAATATCACCAAAGCAAGTTAAAATCAAGGGGTATTTTGGTATTTATGGGTGGCCCCCGAGGAATAAAGAAGACTGACACCTAAACCACCCCAATCGGACCACATTTAGGGGCCCTATTAAGGCCTCAAAAAGGGCCAGTTACAAAATATCACCAAAGCAGGTTAAAATCACGGGATATTTTGGTGTTGATGGGTGGCGCCCGAGGAATAAAGAAGATTGACACCTCAATTGCCCCAATCGGACAACATTTAGGGGCCCTACTAAGGCCCCAAAAAGGGCCAGTTACAAAATATCACCAAACCAAGTTAAAATCACAGAATATTTTGGTATTGCTGGGTGGACCCCGAGAAATAAAGAAGATTGACACCTTAACCGCCCCAATCGGACCACATTTAGGGGCCCTACTAAGGCCCCCAAAAGGGCCAGTTACAAAATATCCCCAAAGCAGGTTAAAATCACGGGATATTTGGCTGTTGATGGGTGGCCTCTGAGGAATAAAGAAGATTGACACCTCAACAGCCCCAATAGGACCACATTTAGGGCCCCTACTAAGGCCCCAAAAAGGGCCAGTTACAAAATATCACCAAAGCAGGTTAAAATAACGGGATATTTTGGTGTTGATGGGTGCCCCGCGAGGAATAAAGAAGATTGACACCTCAATCGCGCCAATCGGACCACATTTAGGGGCCCTACTAAGGCCCCAAAAAGGCCCAGTTACAAAATATCACCAAAGCAGGTTAAAATCACGGGATATTTGGGTGTTGATGGGTGGCCCCCGAGGAAAAAAGAAGATTGACACCTCAACCGCCCCAATTGGACCACATTTAGGGGCCCTACTAAGGCCCAAAAAGGGCCAGTTACAAAATATCACCAAAGCAGGTTAACATCACAGGATATTTTGGTTTTGATGGGTGGACCCCGAGGAATAAATAAGATTGACACCTCAACCGCCCCAATCAGACCACATTTAGGGGCCCTACTAATGCCCCAAAAAGGGCCAGTTACAAAATATCACCAAAGCAAGTCAAAATTACAGGATATTTTGGTGTTGATGGGTGGCCCCAAGGAATAAAGAAGATTGACACCTCAACCGCCCCAATCGGACCACATTTAGGGGCCCTACTAAGGCCCCAAAAGGGCCAGTTACAAAATATCACCAAAGCAAGTTAAAATCACGGGATATTTTGGTATTGATGGGTGGCCCCCGAGGAATAAAAAAGATTGACACCTCAACCTCCCCAATCGGACCACATTTAGGGGCTCTACTAAGGCCCCAAAAGGGCCAGTTACAAAATATCACCAAAGCAAGTTATAATCACGGGATATTTTGGTGTTGATGGGTGGCCCACAAGGAATAAAGAAGACTGACACTTCAACCACCCCAATCAGACCACATTTAGGGGCCCTACTAAGGCCTCAAAAAGGGCCAGTTACAAAATATCACCAAAACAGGTTAAAATCATGGGATATTTTGGTGTTGATGGGTTCCCCCGAGGAATAAAGAAGATTGACACCTCAACTGCCCCAATCGGACAACATTTAGGGGCCCTACTAAGGCCCCAAAAAGGGCCAGTTACAAAATATCACCAAATCAGGTTACAATCAGGGAATATTTTGGTGTTGCTGGGTGGCCCCCGAGAAATAAAGAAGATTGACACCTCAGCCGCCCCAATCGGACCACATTTAAGGGCCCTACTAAGGCCCCAAAAAGGGCCAGTTACAAAATATCACCAAAGCAGGTGAAAATCATGGCATATTTTGGTGTTGATGGGTGGCCCCCGAGGAATAAAGAAGATTGACACCTCAACCGCCCCAACTGGACCAAATATAGGGGCCCTACTAAGACACCAAAAAGGGCCAGTGACAAAATATCACCAAAGCAGGTTAAAATCAATGGATATTTTGGTGTTGATGGGTGGTCCCTGAGGAATAAAGAAGATTGACACCTCATCCGCCCCAATCGGACCACATTTAGGGGCCCTACTAAGGCCCCAAAAAGGGCCAGTTACAAAATATCACCAACGCAAGTTAAAATCACATGATATTTTGGTGTTGATGGGTGTCCCCCAAGGAATAAAGAAGATTGACACCTCAAATGCCCCAATCGGACCACACTGAGGGACCCTACTGAGGCCCCCAAAAGGGCCAGTTACAAAATATCACCAAAGCATGTTAAAATCACGGGATATTTTGGTGTTGATGGGTGGCCCCCGAGGAATAAAGAAGATTGACACCTCGACTGTCACAATCGGACCACATTTAGGGGTCCTACTAAGGCCCCAAAAAGAGCCAGCTACAAAATATTACCAAAGTAAGTTAAAATCATGGGATATTTTGGTGTTGATGGGTGGCCCCCGAGGAATAAAGAAGACTGACACCTCAACCACCCCAATCGGACCACATTTAGGGGCCCTACTAAGGCCTCTAAAAGGGCCAGTTACAAAATATCACCAAAACAGGTTAAAATCATGGGATATTTTGGTGTTGATGGGTTCCCCCGAGGAATAAAGAAGATTGACACCTCAACTGCCCCAATCGGACAACATTTAGGGGCCCTACTAAGGCCCCGAAAAGGGCCAGTTACAAAATATCACCAAATCAGGTTACAATCAGGGAATATTTTGGTGTTGCTGGGTGGCCCCCGAGAAATAAAGAAGATTGACACCTCAGCCGCCCCAATCAGACCACATTTAAGGGCCCTACTAAGGCCCCAAAAAGGGCCAGTTACAAAATATCACCAAAGCAGGTGAAAATCATGGCATATTTTGGTGTTGATGGGTGACCCCGAGGAATAAAGAAGATTGACACCTCGACCGCCCTAACTGGACCAAATATAGGGGCCCTACTAAGACACCAAAAAGGGCCAGTGACAAAATATCACCAAAGCAGGTTAAAATCAATGGATATTTTGGTGTTGATGGGTGGTCCCTGAGGAATAAAGAAGATTGACACCTCATCCGCCCCAATCGGACCACATTTAGGGGCCCTACTAAGGCCCCAAAAAGGGCCAGTTACAAAATATCACCAACGCAAGTTAAAATCACGTGATATTTTGGTGTTGATGGGTGTCCCCCAAGGAATAAAGAAGATTGACACCTCAAATGCCCCAATCGGACCACATTGAGGGACCCTACTTAGGCCCCCAAAAGGGCCAGTTACAAAATATCACCAAAGCATGTTAAAATCACGGGATATTTTGGTGTTGATGGGTGGCCCCCGAGGAATAAAGAAGATTGACACCTTCACTGTCTCAATCGGACCACATTTAGGGGTCCTACTAAGGCCCCAAAAAGAGCCAGCTACAAAATATCACCAAAGTAAGTTAAAATCATGGGATAATTTGGTGTTGATGGGTGGCCCCCGAGGAATAAAGAAGACTGACACCTCAACCATCCCAATCGGACCACATTTAGGGGCCCTACTAAGGCCTCAAAAAGGGCCCAACAAAATATCACCAAAGCAGGTAAAAATCATGAGATATTTTGGTGTTGATGGGTGGCCCTAGAGGAATAAAAAAGATTGACACCTCAGCCGCCCCAATCAGACAACATTTAGGGGCCCTACTAAGGCCCCAAAAAGGGCCAGTTACAAAATATGACCAAAGCAGGTTAAAATCACGAGATATTTTGGCGGTAATGGGTGGCACCAAGAAATAAAGAAGATTGACACCTCAACCGCCCCAATCGGACCACATTTAGGGGCCCTACTAAGGCCCCAAAAGACCAGTTACAAAATATCCCCAAAGAATGTTAAAATCATGGGATATTTTGATGTTGATGGGTGGCCCCCGAGAAATAAAGAAGATTGACACCTCAACCACCCCAATCCGATCAGATTTAGGGGTCCTACTAAGGCCTCAAAAAGGGCCAGTTACAAAATATCACCACAGCAGGTGAAAATCATGGGATATTTTGGTGTTGATGGGTGGCCACCGAGGAATAAAGAAGATTGACACCTCAACCGCCCCAATCGGACCACATTTAGGGGCCCTACTAAGGCCCCAAAAAGGGCCAGTTACAAAATATCACCAAAGCAGGTTAAAAGCACGGGATATTTTGGCGTTGATGGGTGGCCCCCGAGAAATAAAGAAGATTGACACCTCAACCACCCCAATCGGACCACATTCAGGGGCCCTACTAAGGCCGCAAAAAGGCCAGTTACAAAATATCCCCAAAGAATGTTAAAATCATGGGATATTTTTATGTTGATGGGTGGCCCCCAAGAAATAAAGAAGATTGACACCTCCACTGCCCCAATCGGACCACATTTAGGGGCCCTACTAAGGCCCCAAAAAGGCCAGTTACAAAATATCCCCAAACAATGTTAAAATCACGGGAGATTTTGATGTTGACGGGTGGCCCCCGGGAAATAAAGAAGATTGACACCTCAACCGCCCCAATCGGACCACATTTAGGGGCCCTACTAAGGCCCCCAAAAGGGCCAGTTACAAAATATCACCAAAGCAGGTTAAAATCACGGGATATTTTGGTGTTGATGGGTGGCCTCCAAGGAATAAAGAAGATTGACACCTCAACTGCCCCAATCGGACTACATTTAGGGGCCCTATTCAGGCCCCAAAAAGGGCCAGTTACAAAATATCACCAAAGCAGGTTAAAATCACATGATATTTTGGTGTTGATGGGTGGCCCGTGAGGAATAAAGAAGATTGACACCTCAACCACCCCAATTGGACCACATTTAGGGGCCCTACTAAGACCCCCCCAAAAGGGCCAGTTACAAAATATCACCAAAGCAAGTTAAAGTCACCGGATAGTTTGGTGTTGATGGGTGGCCCCCGAGGAATAAAGAAGATTGACACCTCAAAAGCCCCAATTGGACCATATTTTGGGGCCCTACTAAGGCCTCAAAAAGGGCCAGTTACAAAATATCACCAAAGCAAGTTAAAATCACGGGATCGTTTGGTGTTGATGGGTGGCCCCCGAGGAATAAAGAAGACTGACACCTCAACCATCCCAATCGGACCACATTTAGGGGCCCTACTAAGGCCTCAAAAAGGGCCAGTTACAAAATATCACCAAAGCAGGTTAAAATCATGGGATATTTTGGTGTTGATGGGTGGCGCCTGAGGAATAAAGAAGATTGACACCTCCACTACCTCAATTGGACAACATTTAGGGGCCCTACTAAGGCCCCAAAAAGAGCTAGTTACAAAATATCACCAAAGTAAGTTAAAATCATGGGATATTTTGGTGTTGATGGGTGGCCCCCGAGGAATAAATAAGACTGACACCTCAACCACCCCAATTGGACCACATTTAGGGGCCCTACTAAGGCATCAAACAGGGCCAGTTACAAAATATCACCAAAGCAGGTTAAAATCACGGGATATTTTGATGATGATGGGTGGCCCCCGAGGAATAAAAAAGATTGACACCTCAATCGCCCCAATGAGACAACATTTAGGGGCCCTACTAAGGTCCCAAAAAGGGCCAGTTACAAAATATCACCAAAGCAGGTGAAAATCACGGGATATTTTGGCGTTAATGGGTGGCGCCCGAGAAATAAAGAAGATTGACACCTCAACCACCCCAATCGGACCACATTTAGGGGCCCTACTAAGGCCGCAAAAAGGCCAGCTACAAAATATCCCCAAAGAATGTTAAAATCACGGGATATTTTGATGTTGATGGGTGGCCCCCAAGAAATAAAGAAGATTGACACCTCAACTGCCCCAATCGGACCACATTTAGGGGCCCTACTAAGGCCCCAAAAAGGCCAGTTACAAAATATCCCCAAAGAATGTTAAAATCACGGGAGATTTTGATGTTGACGGGTGGCCCCCGGGAAATAAAGAAGGTTGACATCACAACCGCCCCAATCGACCAGATTTAGGGGCCCTACTAAGGCCCCAAAACAGGCCAGTTACAAAATATCACCAATGCAGGTAAAAATCATGGGATATTTTGGTGTTGATGGGTGTCCCCCGAGGAATAAAGAAGATTGACACCTCAACCGCCCCAATTGGACCACATCTAGGGGCCCAACTAAGGCCACAAAAAGGGCCAGTTACAAAATATCACCAAAGCAGGTTAAAATCACAGGATATATTGGTGTTGATGGGTGGCCCCCGAGGGATAAAGAAGATTGACACCTCAACCACCCCAATTGGACCACATCTAGGGGCCCTGCTAAGGCCACAAAAAGGGCCAGTTACAAAATATCACCAAAGCAGGTTAAAATCACAGGATATATTGGTGTTGATGGGTGGATCCCGAGGGATAAAGAAGATTGAAACCTCAACCACCCCAATCGGACCACATTTAGGGGCCCTACTAACGCCCCAAAAAGGGCCAGTTACAAAATATCACCAAAGCAGGTTAAAATCACGGGATATTTTGGTGTTGATGGGTGGCCTCCAAGGAATAAAGAAGGTTGACACCTCAACCGCCCCAATCGGACCAAATTTAGGGGTCCTACTGAGGCATCAAAAAGGGCCAGTTACAAAATATCACCAAAGCAGGTTAAAATCACGGGATATTTTGATGTTGATGGGTGGCCCCCGAGGAATAAAGAAGATTGACACCTCAACCACCCCAATTGAACCACATTTAGGGGCCCTACTAAGACCTCAAAAAGGGCCAGTTACAAAATATCACCAAAGCAGGTTAAAATCACGGGATATTTTGGTGTTGATGGGTGGCCCCCGAGGAATAAAGAAGATTGACACCTCAACCGCCTCAATTGGACCACATTTAAGGGCCCTACAAACGCCCAAAAAAGGCCAGATACAAAATATCACCAAAGCACATTAACATCACAGGATATTTTGGATTTGATGGGAGGACCCCGAGGAATAAATAAGCTTGACACCTCAACAGCCCCAATCAGACCACTTTTAAGGGCCCTACTAATACCCAAAAAAAGGGCCAGTTACAAAATATGACCAAAGCAGGTTAAAATTATGGGATATTTTGGTGTTCATGGGTGGCCCCGAGGAATAAAGAAGATTGACACCTCAACTGCCCTAATCGGACCACATTTAGGGGCCCTACTAAGGCCCCAAAAGGGCCAGTTACAAAATATCACCAAAGCAAGTTAAAATCACGGGATATTTTGGTGTTGATAGGTGGCCCCCGAGGAATAAAGAAGATTGACACCTCAACCGCCGCAATCGGACCACATTTAGGGGCCCTACTAAGGCCCCAAAAGGGCCAGTTACAAAATATCACCAAAGCAGGTTAAAATTACGGGATATTTTGGTGTTGATGGGTGACCCGAGGAAAAAAGAAGATTGACACCTAAACTGCCCCAATCGGACCACATTTAGCGGCTCTACTAAGGCCCCAAAAGGGCCAGTTACAAAATATCACCAAAGCAAGTTAAAATCACGGGATATTTTGTTGTTGATGGGTGGCCCTGGAGGAATAAAGAAGATTGACACCTCAACCGCCCCAATTGGACCACATTTAGGGGCCCTACTAAGACCCCAAAAAGGGCCAGTTACAAAATATCACCAAAGCAGGTTAAAATCACAGGATATTTCGGTGTTGATGGGAGGCCCCCAAAGAATAAAGAAGATTGACACCTCAACCGCCCCAATCAGACCACATTTAGGGGCCCTACTAAGGCCCCAAAAGGGCCAGTTACAAAATATCACCAAAGCAGGTTAAAATTACGGGATATTTTGGTGTTGATGGGTGGCCCGAGGAAAAAAGAAGATTGACACCTAAACTGCCCCAATCGGACCACATTTAGCGGCTCTACTAAGGCCCCAAAAGGGCCAGTTACAAAATATCACCAAAGCAAGTTAAAATCACGGGATATTTTTTTGTTGATGGGTGGCCCTGGAGGAATAAAGAAGATTGATACCTCAACCGCCCCAATTGGACCACATTTAGGGGCCCTACTAAGACCCCAAAAAGGGCCAGTTACAAAATATCACCAAAGCAGGTTAAAATCACAGGATATTTCAGTGTTGATGGGAGGCCCCCAAAGAATAAAGAAGATTGACACCTCAACCGCCCCAATCAGACCACATTTAGGGGCCCTACTAAGGCCCCAAAAGGGCCACTTAGAAAATATCACCAAAGCAGGTTAACATCACAGGATATTTTGGTTTTGATGGGTGGACACCAAGGAATAAATAAAACTGACACCTCAACCGCCCCAATCAGACCACATTTAGGCGCCCAACTAATGCCCCAAAAAGGGCCAGTTACAAAATATCACCAAAGCAGGTTAAAATTACAGGATATTTTGGTGTTGATGGGTGGCCCCAAGGAATAAAGAAGATTGACACCTCAGCCGCCCCAATCGGACCACATTTAGGGGCACTAATACGGCCCCAAAAGGGCCAGTTACAAAATATCACCAAAGCAAGTTAAAATCACTGGATATTTTGGTGTTGATGGGTGGCCCCCGAGGAATAAAGAAGATTGACACCTCAACCGCCCCAATTGGACCACATTTAGGGGCTCTACTATGGCCCCAAAAGGGCCAGTTACAAAATATCACCAAAGCATGTTAAAATCACGGGATATTTTGGTGTTGATGGGTGCCCCACGAGGAATAAAGAAGACTGACACCTAAACCACCCCAATCGGACCACATTTAGGGGCCCTACTAAGGCCTCAAAAAGGGCCAGTTACAAAATATCACCAAAACAGGTTAAAATCGTGGGATATTTTGGTGTTGATGGGTTGCCCCCGAGGAATAAAGAAGACTGACACCTCAACTGCCACAATCGGACAACATTTAGGGGCCCTACTAAGGCCCCGAAAAGGGCCAGTTACAAAATTTCACCAAATCAGGTTACAATCAGGGAATATTTTGGTGTTGATGGGTTGCCCCCGAGGAATAAAGAAGATTGACACCTCAGCCGCCCCAATCGGACCACATTTAAGGGCCCCACTAAGGCCCCAAAAAGGGCCAGTTACAAAATATCACCAAAGCAGGTGAAAATCATGGCATATTTTGGTGTTGATGGGTGGCCCC
Source organism: Pictodentalium vernedei (assembly GCA_031216915.1). NCBI lineage: Eukaryota > Metazoa > Mollusca > Scaphopoda > Dentaliida > Dentaliidae > Pictodentalium > Pictodentalium vernedei. Next base: position 624,020,424 of record CM062297.1, on the reverse strand, counting down.
CGAGGAATAAAGAAGATTGACACCTCAACCGCCCCAACTGGCCCAAATTTAGTGGCCCTACTAAGGCACCAAAAAGGACAAGTGAGAAAATATAACCAAAGCAGGTTAAAATCAATGGATATTTTGGTGTTGATGGGTGGTCCCTGAGGAATAAAGAAGATTGACACCTCATCTGCCCCAATCGGACCACATTTAGGGGCCCTACTAAGGCCCCAAAAAGGGCCAGTTACAAAATATCACCAACGCAAGTTAAAATCACGTGATATTTTGGTGTTGATGGGTGGCCCCCAAGGAATAAAGAAGATTTGACACCTCAAATGCCCCAATCGGACCACATTGAGGGACCCTACTGAGGCCCCCAAAAGGGCCAGTTACAAAATATCGCCAAGGCATGTCAAAATCACGGAATATTTTGGTGTTGATGCGTGGCCCCCGAGGAATAAAGAAGATTGACACCACTGCCTCAATCGGACCACATTTAGGAGCCCTACTAAGGCCCCAAAAAGAGCCAGTTACAATATAAAACCAAAGTAAGTTAAAATCATGGGATATTTTGGTGTTGATGGGTGGCCCCCGAGGAATAAAGAAGAGACTGACACCTCAACCACCCCAATCAGACCACATTTAGGGCCCTACTAAGGCCTCAAAAAGGGCCCATACAAAATATCACCAAAGCAGGAAAAAATCCTGGGATATTTTGGTGTTGATGGGTGGCCCCAGAGGAATAAAAAAGATTGACACCTCAGCCGCCCCAATCTGAAAACTTTTAGGGGCCCTACTAATGCCCCAAAAAGGGCCAGTTACAAAATATGACCAAAGCAGGTTCAAATCACGGGATATTTTGGCGTTGATGGGTGGCCCCGAGAAATAGAGAAGATTGACACCTCAACCGCCCCAATTGGGCCACATTTAGGGGCCCTACTAAGGCCCCAAAAAGGTCAGTTACAAAATATCCCCAAAGAATGTCAAAATCATGGGATATTTTGATGTTGATGGGTGGCCCCCGAGAAATAAAGAAGATTGACACCTCAACCACCCCAATCGGATCAGATTTAGGGCCCTACTAAGGCCATAAAAAGGGCCAGTTACAAAATATCACCAAAGCAGGTGAAAATAATGGGATATTTTGGTGTTGATGGGTGGCCCCAGAGGAATGAAGAAGATTGACACCTCAACTGCCCCAATCGGACCAAATTCAGGGGCCCTACTAAGGCCCCAAAAAGGGCCAGTTACAAAATATCACCAAAACAGGTTAAAATCACGGGATATTTTGGCGTTGATGGGTGGCCCCCGAGAAATAAAGAAGATTGACACCTCAACCACCCCAATCAGACCACATTTAGGGTCCCTACTAAGGCCCCAAAAAGGCCAGTTACAAAATATCCTTAAAGAATGTTAAAATCATGGGATATTTTGGTGTTGATGGGTGGCTCCCGAGGAATAAAGAAGATTGACACCTCAACCGCCCCAATCGGACCACATTTAGGGGCCCTACTAAGGCCCCAAAAGGGCCAGTTAGAAAATATCACCAAAGCAAGTTAAAATAACGGGATATTTCGGTGTTGATGGGTAGCCCACGAGGAATAAAGAAGACTGACACCTAAACCACCACAAAAGGACCACATTTAGGGCCCTACTAAGGCCTCAGAAAGGGCCAGTTACAAAATAGCACCAAAAACAGGTTAAAATCACGGGATATTTTGGTGTTGATGGGTTGCCCCCGAGGAATAAAGAAGATTGACACCTCAACTGCCCCAATCGGAAAACATTTAGGGGCCCTACTAAGGCCCCTAAAAGGGCCAGTTACAAAATATCACCAAAGCAGGTTATAATCATGGAATATTTTGGTGTTGCTGGGTGGCCCCCGAGAAATTAAGAAGATTGACACCTCAGCCGCCCCAATCGGACCTCATTTAGGGGCCCAACTAAGGCCCAAAAAGGGCCAGTTACAAAATATCCCCAAAGAATGTTAAAATCACGGGATATTTTGATGTTGATGGTTGGCCCCCGAGAAATAAAGAAGATTGACACCTCAACAGCCCCAATCGGACCACATTTAGGGGCCCTACTAAGGCCCCAAAAAGGCCAGTTACAAAATATCCCCAAAGAATGTTAAAATCATGGGATATTTTGATGTTGACGGGTGGCCCCCAAGAAATAAAGAAGAGTGATACCTCAACCGCCCCAATCGGATCAGATTTAGGGGCCCTACTAAGGCCTCAAAAAGGGCCAGTTACAAAATATCACCAAAGCATGTTAAAATCATGGGATATTTTGGTGTTGATGGGTGGCCCACGAGGAATAAAGAAGACTGACACCTAAACCAACCCAATGGGACCACATTTAGGGGCCCTACTAAGGCCTCAAAAAGGGCCTGTTACAAAATATCACCAAAGCATGTTAAAATCACGGGATATTTTTGTGTTGATGGGTTGCACCCGAGGAATAAAGAAGATTGACACCTCAACCGCCCCAATCAGACAACATTTAGGGGCCCTACTAAGGCCCCGAAAAGGGCCAGTTACAAAATATCACCAAAGAAGGTTACAATCACGGAACATTTTGGTGTTGCTGGGTGGCGCCCGAGAAATAAAAAAGAATGACACCTCAACCATCCCAATCGGACCACATTTAGGGGCCCTACTAAGGCTGCAAAAAGGGCCAGTTACAAAATATCACCAAAGGAGGTTAAAATCACAGGATATTTTGGTGTTGATGGGTGGCGCCCGAGGGATAAAGAAGATTGACACCTCAACCACCCCAATCGGACCCCATTTAGGGCCCTACTAAGGCCCCAAAAAGGGCCAGTTACAAAATATCACCAAAGCAGGTTAAAATCACATGATATTCTGGTGTTGATGGGTGGCCCCCAAGGAATAAAGAAGATTGACACCTCAACCGCCCAATCAGACAACATTTAGGGGCCGTAATAAGGCCTCAAAAAGGGCCAGTTACAAAATATCACAAAAGCCGGTTAAATTCACGGGATATTTTGGTGTTGCTGGGTGGCCCCCGAGAAAAAAAGAAGATTGACACCTCAACCGCCCCAATCGGGCCACATTTAGGGGCCTACTAAGGCCCCAAAAAGAGCCAGTTACAAAATATCACCAAAGCAGGTTAAAATCACAGGATATTTAGATGTTGATGGGTGGTCTGCACAGAATAAAGAAGATTGACACCTCAACCGCCCCAATCGATTCACATTTAGGGGCCCTACTAATGCCCCAAAAAGGGCCAGTTAAAAAATATGATCAAAGCAGGTAAAAATTACGGGATATTTTGGTATTGATGGGTGGCCCCCGAGGAATAAAAAGGATTGATACCTCAACCGCCCCAATCGGACCACATTTAGGGGCCCCACTAAGGCCCCAAAAGGGCCAGTTACAAAATATCACCAAAGCAAGTTAAAATCACGGGATATTTTGGTGTTGATGGGTGGCCCATGAGGAATAAAGAAGACTGACACCTAAACCAACCCAATCGGACCACATTTAGGGGCCCTACTAAGGCCTCAAAAAGGGCCTGTTACAAAATATCACCAAAGCATGTTAAAATCACGGGATATTTTGGTGTTGATGGGTTGCACCCGAGGAATAAAGAAGATTGACACCTCAACCGCCCCAATCAGACAACATTTAGGGGCCCTACTAAGGCCCCCAAAAGGGTCAGTTACAAAATATCACCAAAGCAGGTTACAATCACGGAACATTTTGGTGTTGCTGGGTGGCGCTCGAGAAAGAAAGAAGAATGACACCTCAACTGCCCCAATCGGACCACATTTAGGGGCCCTACTAAGGCCCCAAAAAGGGCCAGTTACAAAATATCACCTAAGCAGGTGAAAATCATGGGATATTTTGGTGTTGATGGGTGGCCCCCAAGGAATAAAGAAGATTGACACCTCAACCGCCCCAACTGGACAAATTTAGGGGCCCTACTAAGGCCCAAAAAAGGGCCAATGACAAAATATCACCAAAGCAGATTAAAATCAATGGATATTTTGGTGTTGATGGGTGGTCCCTGAGCAATAAAGAAGATTGACACCTCATCCGCCCCAATCGGACCACATTTAGGGGCCCTACTAAGGCCCAAAAAGGGCCAGTTACAAAATATCACCAGCGCAAGTTAAAATCATGTGATATTTTGGTGTTGATGCGTGGCCCCCAAGGAATAAAGAAGATTGACACCTCAAATGCCCCGATCGGACCACATTGAGGGGCCCTACTGAGGCCCCAAAAAGGGCAAGTTACAAAATATCACCAAAGCAGGTTAAAATCATGGGATATTTTGGCGTTAATGGGTGGACCCCGAGAAATAAAGAAGATTGACACCTCAACCACCCCAATAGGACCACATTTAGGGGTCCTACTAAGGCGCCAAAAAGGCCAGTTACAAAATATCCCCCAAAAATGTTAAAATCACGGGATATTTTGATGTTGACGGGTGGCCCCCGAGAAATAAAGAAGATTGACACCTCAACCGCCCCAATTTGACCAGATTTAGGGCCCTACTAAGGCCCCAAAACCGGCCAGTTACAAAATATCACCAAAGCAGGTAAAAATCAGGGGATATTTTGGTGTTGATGGGTGTCCCCCAAGGAATAAAGATTGACACCTCACTCGCCCCAATCGGACCACATTTAGGGGCCCTACTAAGGCCGCAAAAAGGGCCAGTTACAAAATATCACCAAAGCAGGTTAAAATCACAGGATATTTTGGTGTTGATGGGTGGCCCCCGAGGAATAAAGAGGATTGACATCTCAACCGCCCCAATCCGACCACATTTAGGGTCCCTACTAAGGCCCCCAAAGGAGGCAGTTACAAAATATCACCAAAGCCGGTTAATATCACGGAATATTTTGGTGTTGGTGGGTGGCCCCCGAGGAATAAAGAAGATTGACACCTCAACCGCACCAATCGGACTACATTTAGTGTCCTACTAAGGCCCCAAAAAGGGCCAGTTACAAAATATCACCAAAGCAGGTTAAAATCACAGGATATTTTGGCGTTAATGGGTGGCGCCCGAGAAATAAAAAAGATTGACACCTCAGCCGCCCCAATCGGATCACATTTAGGGGCCCTACTAAGGCCCAAAAAGGGCCAATTACAAAATATCACTAAATCAGGTGAAAATCATGGGATATTTTGGTGTTGATGGGTGGCCTCTCAGGAATAAAGAAGATTCACACCTCAACTGCCCGAATCGGAACACATTTAGGGGCCCTACTAAGGCCCCAAAAAGGGCCAATTACAAAATATCACCAAAGCAGGTTAAAATCACGGGATATTTGGGTGTTGATGGGTGGCTCCCGAGGAATAAAGAAGATTGACACTTCAACTGCCCCAATCGGACCACATTTAGGGGCCCTACTAAGGCCCCAAAAAGGGCCAGTTACAAAATATAACCAAAGCAGGTTAAAATCATGGGATATTTTGGTGTTGATGGGTGGCCCCCATGGAATAAAGAAGATTGACACCTCAACCGCCCCAATTGGACCACATTTAGGGGCCCTACTAAGACCCCAAAAAGGGCCAGTTACAAAATATCACCAAAGCAGGTTAAAATCACGGGATATTTTGGTGTTGATGGGTGGCCCCCGAGGAATAAAGAAGATTGACACCTCAACCGCCCAAATCGGACCACATTTAGAGGCCCTACTAATGCCCAAAAAAGGCCAGTTACAAAATAGCACCAAAGCAGGTTAACATCACAGGATATTTTGGTTTTGATGGGTGGACCCTGTGGAATAAATAAGATTGACACCTCAACCGCCCCAATCAGACCACATTTAGGGGCCCTACTAATGCCCAAAAAAGGCCAGTTACAAAATATCACCAAAGCAGGTTAAAATTACGGCATATTTTGGTGTTGATGGGTGGCCCCGAGGAATAAAGAAGATTGACACCTCAACCGCCCCAATTGGACTACATTTAGGGGCCCTACTAAGGCCCCAAAAGAGCCAGTTACAAAATATCACCAAAGCAAGTTAAAATCACGGGATATTTTGGTGTTGATGGGTGGCCCCCGTGGAATAAAGAAGATTGACACCTCAACCGCCCCAATCGGCCCACATTTAGGGGCCCTACTAAGGCCCCAAAAGGGCCAGTTACAAAATATCACCAAAGCAAGTTAAAATCACGGGATATTTCGGTGTTGATGGGTGGCCCACGAGGAATAAAGAAGACTGACACCTAAACCACCCCAATAGGACCACATTTAGGGGCCCTTCTAAGGCCTCAGAAAGGGCCAGTTACAAAATATCACCAAAAGCAGGTTAAAATCACGGGATATTTTGGTGTTGATGGGTTGCCCCCGAGGAATAAAGAAGATTGACACCTCAACTGCCCCAATCGGACAACATTTAGGGGCCCTACTAAGGCCCCTAAAAGGGCCAGTTACAAAATATCACCAAAGCAGGTTACAATCTTGGAATATTTTGGTGTTGCTGGGTGGCCCCCGAGAAATTAAGAGGACTGACACCTCAGCCTCCCCAATCGGACCACATTTAGGAGCCCTACAAAGGCCCCAAAAAGGGCCAGTTACAAAATATCCCCAAAGAATGTTACAATCACGGGATATTTTGATGTTGATGGGTGGCCCCCGAGAAATAAAGAAGTTTGACACCTCAACAGCCCAATCGGACCACATTTAGGGGCCCTACTAAGGCCCCAAAAAGGCCAGTTAGAAAATATCCCCAAAGAATGTTGAAATCACAGGATATTTTGATGTTGACGGGTGGCCCCCGAGAAATAAAGAAGAGTGACACCTCAACCGCCCCAAACGGATCAGATTTAGGGGCCCTACTAAGGCCCCAAAACGAGCCAGTTACAAAATATCACCAAAGCAGGTAAAAATCGTGGGATATTTTGGTGTTGATGGGTGTCCCCGAGGAATAAAGAAGATTGACACCTCAACCACCCGAATCGGACCACATTTAGGGGCCCTACCAAGGCCGCAAAAAGGGCCAGTTACAAAATATTACCATAGCTGGTTAAAATCACAGGATATTTTGGTGTTGATGGGTGGAGCCCGAGGGATAAAGAAGATTGACACCTCAACCACCCCAATCGGACCCCATTTAGGGGCCCTACTAAGCCCCAAAAAGGGCCATTTACAAAATATCACCAAAGCAGGTTAAAATCACGGGATATTTCGGTGTTGATGGGTGGCCCCCAAGGAAAAAAGAAGATTGACACCTCAACTGCCCCAATTGGACCAAATTTAGGGGCCCAACTCAGGCCCCAAAAAGGGCCAGTTACGAAATATCACCAAAGCAGGTTAAAATCACATGATATTTTGGTGTTGATGGGTGGCCCCCAAGGAATAAAGAAGATTGACACCTCAACCGCCCAATTGGACAACATTTAGGGGCCGTAATAAGGCCTAAAAAAGGGCCAGTTACAAAATATCACAAAAGCCGGTTAAAATCACGGGATATTTTGGTGTTGCTGGGTGGCCCCCGAGAAATAAAGAAGATTGGCACCTCAACTGCCCCAATTGGACCACATTTAGGGGCCAACTAAGGCCCCAAAAAGAGCCAGTTACAAAATATCACCAAAGCAGGTTAAAATCACGGGATATTTTGGTGTTGATGGGTGGTCCGCGCGGAATAAAGAAGATTGACACCTCAACCGCCCCAATCAGACCACATTTAAGAGGCCCTACTAATGCCCCAAAAAGGGCCAGTTACAAAATATCATCAAGGCAGGTAAAAATTACTGGATATTTTGGTATTGATGGGTGGCCCCCGAGGAATAAAGAAGATTGACACCTCAACCGCCCCAATCGGACCACATTTAGGGGCCCCACTAAGGCCCCAAAAGGGCCAGTTAGAAAATATCACCAAAGCAAGTTAAAATCATGGGATATTTTGGTGTTGATGGGTGGCCCACGAGGAATAAAGAAGACTGACACCTAAACCAACCCAATTGGACCACATTTAGGGGCCCTACTAAGGCCTAAAAAAGGGCCTGTTACAAAATATCACCAAAGCATGTTAAAATCACGGGATATTTTGGTGTTGATGGGTTGCACCCGAGGAATAAAGAAGATTGACACCTCAACCGCCCCAATCGGACAGCATTTAGGGGCCCTACTAAGGCCCCGAAAACGGCCAGTTACAAAGTATCACCAAAGCAGGTTACAATCACGGAACATTTTGGTGTTGCTGGGTGGCCCCCGAGAAATAAAGAAGATTGACACTTCAACCACCCCAATCGGACCACATTTAGGGGCCCTACTAATGCCCCCAAAAAGGGCCAGTTACAAAATATCACCTAAGAAGGTGAAAATCATGAGATATTTTGGTGTTGATGGATGGCCCCCAAGGTATAAAGAAGATTGACACCTCAACCGCCCCAATTGGACCACATTTAGGGGCCCTACTAAGACCCCAAAAAGGGCCAGTTACAAAATATCACCGAAGCAGGTTAAAATCACGGGATATTTTGGTGTTGATGGGTGGCCCCCGAGGAATAAAGAAGATTGACACCTCAACCGCCCCAATCGGACCACATTTAGAGGCCCTACTAATGCCCAAAAAAGGCCAGTTACAAAATAGCACCAAAGCAGGTTAACATCACAGGATATTTTGGTTTTGATGGGTGGACCCTGTGGAATAAATAAGATTGACACCTCAACTGCCCCAATCAGACCACATTTAGGGGCCCTACTAATGCCCAAAAAAAGACCAGTTACAAAATATCACCAAAGCAGGTTAAAATTACGGCATATTTTGGTGTTGATGGGTGGCCCCGAGGAATAAAGAAGATTGACACCTCAACCGCCCCAATTGGACCACATTTAGTACCCTACTAAGGCCCCAAAAGAGCCAGTTACAAAATATCACCAAAGCAAGTTAAAATCACGGGATATTTTGGTGTTGATGGGTGGCCCCCGAGGAATAAAGAAGATTGACACCTCAACCACCCCAATCGGACCACATTTAGGGGCCCTACTAAGGCCCCAAAAGGGCCAGTTACAAAATATCACCAAAGCAAGTTAAAATCACGGGATATTTCGGTGTTGATGGGTGGCCCACGAGGAATAAAGAGGATTGACATCTCAACCGCCCCAATCCGACCACATTTAGGGTCCCTACTAAGGCCCCAAAAAGATGCAGTTACAAAATATCACCAAAGCCGGTTAATATCACGGAATATTTTGGTGTTGGTGGGTGGCCCCCGAGGAATAAAGAAGATTGACACCTCAACCGCACCAATCGGACCACATTTAGGTGTCCTACTAAGGCCCCAAAAAGGGCCAGTTACAAAATATCACCAAAGCAGGTTAAAATCACAGGATATTTTGGCGTTAATGGGTGGCGCCCGAGAAATAAAAAAGATTGACACCTCAGCCGCCCCAATCGGATCACATTTAGGGGCCCTACTAAGGCCCAAAAAGGGCCAATTACAAAATATCACTAAATCAGGTGAAAATCATGGGATATTTTGGTGTTGATGGGTGGCCTCTCAGGAATAAAGAAGATTCACACCTCAACTGCCCGAATCGGAACACATTTAGGGGCCCTACTAAGGCCCCAAAAAGGGCCAATTACAAAATATCACCAAAGCAGGTTAAAATCACGGGATATTTTGGTGTTGATGGGTGGCTCCCGAGGAATAAAGAAGATTGACACTTCAACTGCCCCAATCGGACCACATTTAGGGGCCCTACGAAGGCCCCAAAAAGGGCCAGTTACAAAATATAACCAAAGCAGGTTAAAATCACGGGATATTTTGGTGTTGATGGGTGGCCCCCATGGAATAAAGAAGATTGACACCTCAACCGCCCCAATTGGACCACATTTAGGGGCCCTACTAAGACCCCAAAAAGGGCCAGTTACAAAATATCACCAAAGCAGGTTAAAATCACGGGATATTTTGGTGTTGATGGGTGGCCCCCGAGGAATAAAGAAGATTGACACCTCAACCGCCCCAATCGGACCACATTTAGAGGCCCTACTAATGCCCAAAAAAGGCCAGTTACAAAATAGCACCAAAGCAGGTTAACATCATAGGATATTTTGGTTTTCATGGGTGGACCCTGTGGAATAAATAAGATTGACACCTCAACCGCCCCAATCAGACCACATTTAGGGGCCCTACTAATGCCCAAAAAAAGGCCAGTTACAAAATATCACCAAAGCAGGTTAAAATTATGGCATATTTTGGTGTTGATGGGTGGCCCCGAGGAATAAAGAAGATTGACACCTCAACCGCCCCAATTCGGCCACATTTAGGGGCCCTACTAAGGCCCCAAAAGAGCCAGTTACAAAATATCACCAAAGCAAGTTAAAATCACGGGATATTTTGGTGTTGATGGGTGGCCCCCGAGGAATAAAGAAGATTGACACCTCAACCGCCCCAATCGGACCACATTTAGGGGCCCTACTAAGGCCCCAAAAGGGCCAGTTACAAAATATCACCAAAGCAAGTTTAAATCACGGGATATTTCGGTGTTGATGGGTGGCCCACGAGGAATAAAGAAGACTGACACCTAAACCACCCCAATAGGACCACATTTAGGGGCCCTTCTAAGGCCTCAGAAAGGGTCAGTTACAAAATATCACCAAAAACAGGTTAAAATCATGGGATATTTTGGTGTTGATGGGTTGCCCCCGAGGAATAAAGAAGATTGACACCTCAACTGCCCCAATCGGACAACATTTAGGGGCCCTACTAAGGCCCCTAAAAGGGCCAGTTACAAAATATCACCAAAGCAGGTTACAATCTTGGAATATTTTGGTGTTGCTGGGTAGCCCCCGAGAAATTAAGAAGATTGACACCTCAGCCTCCCCAATCGGACCACATTTAGGAGCCCTACAAAGGCCCCAAAAAGGGCCAGTTACAAAATATCCCCAAAGAATGTTACAATCACAGGATATTTTGATGTTGATGGGTGGCCCCCGAGAAATAAAGTAGATTGACACCTCAACAGCCCAATCGGACCACATTTAGGGGCCCTACTAAGGCCCCAAAAAGGCCAGTTAGAAAATATCCCCAAAGAATGTTGAAATCACAGGATATTTTGATGTTGACGGGTGGCCCCCGAGAAATAAAGAAGAGTGTCACCTCAACCGCCCCAAACGGATCAGATTTAGGGGCCCAACTAAGGCCCCAAAACGAGCCAGTTACAAAATATCACCAAAGCAGGTAAAAATCGTGGGATATTTTGGTGTTGATGGGTGTCCCCGAGGAATAAAGAAGATTGACACCTCAACCACCCGAATCGGACCACATTTAGGGGCCCTACCAAGGCCGCAAAAAGGGCCAGTTACAAAATATTACCAAAGCTGGTTAAAATCACAGGATATTTTGGTGTTGATGGGTGGAGCCCGAGGGATAAAGAAGATTGACACCTCAACCACCCCAATCAGACCCCATTTAGGGGCCCTACTAAACCCCAAAAAGGGCCATTTACAAAATATCACCAAAGCAGGTTAAAATCACAGGATATTTCGGTGTTGATGGGTGGCCCCCAAGGAAAAAAGAAGATTGACACCTCAACTGCCCCAATTGGACCAAATTTAGGGGCCCAACTCAGGCCCCAAAAAGGGCCAGTTACGAAATATCACCAAAGCAGGTTAAAATCGCATGATATTTTGGTGTTGATGGGTGGCCCCCAAGGAATAAAGAAGATTGACACCTCAACCGCCCAATTGGACAACATTTAGGGGGCGTATAAGGCCTCAAAAAGGGCCAGTTACAAAATATCACAAAAGCCGGTTAAAATCACGGGATATTTTGGTGTTGCTGGGTGGCCCCCGAGAAATAAAGAAGATTGACACCTCAACTGCCCCAATTGGACCACATTTAGGGGCCAACTAAGGCCCCAAAAAGAGCCAGTTACAAAATATCACCAAAGCAGGTTAAAATCACGGGATATTTTGGTGTTGATGGGTGGTCCGCGCGGAATAAATAAGATTGACACCTCAACCGCCCCAATCAGACCACATTTAAGAGGCCCTACTAATGCCCCAAAAAGGGCCAGTTACAAAATATCATCAAAGCAGGTAAAAATTACGGGATATTTTGGTATTGATGGGTGGCCCCCAAGGAATAAAGAAGATTGACACCTCAACCGCCCCAATCGGACCACATTTAGGGGCCCCACTAAGGCCCCAAAAGGGCCAGTTAGAAAATATCACCAAAGCAAGTTAAAATCATGGGATATTTTGGTGTTGATGGGTGGCCCACGAGGAATAAAGAAGACTGACACCTAAACCAACCCAATTGGACCACATTTAGGGGCCCTACTAAGGCCTAAAAAAGGGCCTGTTACAAAATATCACCAAAGCATGTTAAAATCACGGGATATTTTGGTGTTGATGGGTTGCACCCGAGGAATAAAGAAGATTGACACCTCAACTGCCCCAATCGGACAGCATTTAGGGGCCCTACTAAGGCCCCAAAAACGGCCAGTTACAAAGTATCACCAAAGCAGGTTATAATCACGGAACATTTTGGTGTTGCTGGTTGGCCCCCGAGAAATAAAGAAGATTGACACTTCAACCACCCCAATCGGACCACATTTAGGGGCCCTACTAATGCCCCAAAAAAGGGCCAGTTACAAAATATCACCTAAGAAGGTGAAAATCATGAGATATTTTGGTGTTGATGGATGGCCCCCAAGGTATAAAGAAGATTGACACCTAAACCGCCCCAAATGGACTAAATTTAGGGGCCCCTACTAAGGCCCCAAAAAGGGCAAGTGACAAAATATCACCAAAGCAGGTTAACATCAATGGATATTTTGGTGTTGATGGGTGGTCCCTGAGGAATAAAGAAGATTGACACCTCATCCGCCCCAATCCGACCACAATTAGGGGCCCTACTAAGGCCCAAAAAAGGCCAGTTACAAAATATCACCAACGCAAGTTAAAATCCTGTGATATTTTGGTGTTGATGGGTGGCCCCCAAGGAATAAAGAAGATTGACACCTCAAACGCCCCAATCGGACCACATTGAGGCACCCTACTGAGACCCCAAAAAGGGCCAGTTACAAAATATCACCAAAGCAGGTTAAAATCACGGGATATTTTGATGTTGATGGGTGGCCCCCAAGGAATAAAAAAGATTGACACCTCAACCACCCCAACTGGACCAAATTTAGGGGCACTACTAAAGCCCCCAAAAGGGCCAATTACAAAATATCACCAAAGCAGGTTAAAATCACGGGATATTTTGGTGTTGGTGGGTGGCCCCCGAGGAATAAAGAAGATTGACACCACAACCGCCCCAATCGGACCACATTTAGGAGCCCTACTAAGGCCACAAAAAGGGCCAGCTACAAAATATCACCAAAAAGCAGGTTAAAATCACGGGGTATTTTGGTGTTGATAGGTGGCCCCCAAGTAATAAAGAAGATTGACACCTCAACCGCCCCAATTGGACCACATTTAGGGGCCCTACTAAGGCCCCAAAAGGGCCAGTTACAAAATATCACCAAAGCAGGTTAACATCACAGGATATTTTGGTTTTGATGGGTGGAACCCAAGGAATAAATAAGACTGACACCTCAACCGCCCCAATCAGACCACATTTAGGGGCCCTACTAATGCCCAAAAAAGGGCCAGTTACAAAATATCACCAAAGCAGGCTAAAATTATGGGATATTTTGGTGTTGATGGGTGGCCCTGAGGAATAAAGAAGATTGAAACCTCAACCGCCCCAATTGGAACACATTTAGGGGCCCTACTAAGGCCCCAAAAGGGCCAGTTACAAAATATCACCAAAGCAAGGTGAAATCACGGGATATTTTGGTGTTGATGGGTGGCTCCCGAGGAATAAAGAAGATTGACACCTCAACCGCCCCAATCGGACCACATTTAGGGGCCCTACTAAGGCCCCAAAAGGGCCAGTTACAAAATATCACCAAAGCAAGTTAAAATCACGGGATATTTCGGTGTTGATGGGTGGCCCACGAGGAATAAAGAAGACTGACACCTAAACCACCCCAAAAGGACCACATTTAGGGGCCCTACTAAGGCCTCAGAAAGGGCCAGTTACAAAATAGCACCAAAAACAGGTTAAAATCACGGAATATTTTGGTGTTGATGGGTTGCCCCCGAGGAATAAAGAAGATTGACACCTCAACTGCCCCAATCGGACAACATTTAGGGGCCCTACTAAGGCCCCTAAAAGGGCCAGTTACAAAATATCACCAAAGCAGGTTACAATCATGGAATATTTTGGTGTTGCTGGGTGGCCCCCGAGAAATTAAGAAGATTGACACCTCAGCTGCCCCAATCGGACCTCATTTAGGGGCCCAACTAAGGCCCAAAAAGGGCCAGTTACAAAATATCCCCAAAGAATGTTAAAATCACGGGATATTTTGATGTTGATGGGTGGCCCCCGAGAAATAAAGAAGATTGACACCTCAACAGCCCCAATCGGTCCACATTTAGGGGCCCTACTAAGGCCCCAAAAAGGCCAGTTACAAAATATCCCCAAAGAATGTTAAAATCACGGGATATTTTGATGTTGATGGGTGGCCCCGAGAAATAAAGAAGATTGACACCTCAACAGCCCCAATCAGACCACATTTAGGGGCCCTACTAAGGCCCCAAAAAGGCCAGTTACAAAATATCCCCAAAGAATGTTAAAATCATGGGATATTTTGATGTTGACGGGTGGCCCCCAAGAAATAAAGAAGAGTGACACCTCAACCGCCCCAATCGGATCAGATTTAGGGGCCCTACTAAGGCCTCAAAAAGGGCCTGTTACAAAATATCACCAAAGCAAGTTAAAATCACGGGATATTTTGGTGTTGATGGGTGGCCCACGAGGAATAAAGATGACTGACACCTAAACCAACCCAATCGGACCACATTTAGGGGCCCTACTAAGGCCTCAAAAAGGGCCTGTTACAAAATATCACCAAAGCATGTTAAAATCACGGGATATTTTTGTGTTGATGGGTTGCACCCAAGGAATAAAGAAGATTGACACCTCAACCGCCCCAATCAGACAACATTTAGGGGCCCTACTAAGGCCCCGAAAAGGGCCAGTTACAAAATATCACCAAAGCAGGTTACAATCACGGAACATTTTGGTGCTGCTGTGTGGCGCCCGAGAAATAAAAAAGAATGACACCTCAACCACCCCAATCGGACCACATTTAGGGGCCCTACTAAGGCTGCAAAAAGGGCCAGTTACAAAATATCACCAAAGGAGGTTAAAATCACAGGATATTTTGGTGTTGATGGGTGGTGCCCGAGGGATAAAGAAGATTGACACCTCAACCACCCCAATTGGACCCCATTTAGGGCCCTACTAAGGCCCCAAAAAGGGCCAGTTACAAAATATCACCAAAGCAGGTTAAAATCACATGATATTCTGGTGTTGATGGGTGGCCCCCAAGGAATAAAGAAGATTGACACCTCAACCGCCCAATCAGACAACATTTAGGGGCCGTAATAAGGCCTCAAAAAGGGCCAGTTACAAAATATTACAAAAGCCGGTTAAAATCACGGGATATTTTGGTGTTGCTGGGTGGCCCCTGAAAAAAAAAGAAGATTGACACCTCAACCGCCCCAGTCGGACCACATTTAGGGGCCTACTAAGGCCCCAAAAAGAGCCAGTTACAAAATATCACCAAAGCCGGTTAAAATCACAGGATATTTAGATGTTGATGGGTGGTCTGCACAGAATAAAGAAGATTGACACCTCAACCGCCCCAATCGGTTCACATTTAGGGGCCCTACTAATGCCCCAAAAAGGGCCAGTTACAAAATATGATCAAAGCAGGTAAAAATTACGGGATATTTTGGTATTGATGGGTGGCCCCCGAGGAATAAAAAGGATTGATACCTCAACTGCCCCAATCGGACCACATTTAGGGGCCCCACTAAGGCCCCAAAAGGGCCAGTTACAAAATATCACCAAAGCAAGTTAAAATCACGGGATATTTTGGTGTTGATGGGTGGCCCACGGGGAATAAAGAAGACTGACACCTAAACCAACCCAATCGGACCACATTTAGGGGCCCTACTAAGGCCTCAAAAAGGGCCTGTTACAAAATATCACCAAAGCATGTTAAAATCACGGGATATTTTGGTGTTGATGGGTTGCACCCGAGGAATAAAGAAGATTGACACCTCAACCGCCCCAATCGGACAACATTTAGGGGCCCTACTAAGGCCCCAAAAAGGGCCAGTTACAAAATATCACCAAAGCAAGTTACAATCACGGAACATTTTGGTGTTGCTGGGTGGCGCTCGAGAAAGAAAGAAGAATGACACCTCAACTGCCCCAATCGGACCACATTTAGGGGCCCTACTAAGGCCCCAAAAAGGGCCAGTTACAAAATATCACCTAAGCAGGTGAAAATCATGGGATATTTTGGTGTTGATGGGTGTCCCCCAAGGAATAAAGAAGATTGACACCTCAACCGCCCCAACTGGACCAAATTTAGGGGCCCTACTAAGGCCCAAAAAAGGGCCAGTGACAAAATATCACCAAAGCAGATTAAAATCAATGGATATTTTGGTGTTGATGGGTGGTCCCTGAGGAATAAAGAAGATTGACACCTCATCCGCCCCAATCGGACCACATTTAGGGGCCCTACTAAGGCCCAAAAAGGGCCAGTTACAAAATATCACCAGCGCAAGTTAAAATCATGTGATATTTTGGTGTTGATGCATGGCCCCCAAGGAATAAAGAAGATTGACACCTCAATGCCCCAATCGGACCACATTGAGGGACCCTACTGAGGCCCCAAAAAAGGGCAAGTTACAAAATATCACCAAAGCAGGTTAAAATCATGGGATATTTTGGCGTTAATGGGTGGCCCCCGAGAAATAAAGAAGATTGACACCTCAACCACCCCAATAGGACCACATTTAGGGGTCCTACTAAGGCCCCAAAAAGGCCAGTTACAAAATATCCCCAAAAAATGTTAAAATCACAGGATATTTTGATGTTGACGGGTGGCCCCGAGAAATAAAGAAGATTGACACCTCAACCGCCCCAATTTGACCAGATTTAGGGCCCTACTAAGGCCCCAAAACCGGCCAGTTACAAAATATCACCAAAGCAGGTAAAAATCAGGGGATATTTTGGTGTTGATGGGTGTCCCCGAGGAATAAAGATTGACACCTCAACCGCCCCAATCGGACCACATTTAGGGGCCCTACTAAGGCCGCAAAAAGGGCCAGTTACAAAATATCACCAAAGCAGGTTAAAATCACAGGATATTTTGGTGTTGATGGGTGGCCCCGAGGAATAAAGAGGATTGACATCTCAACCGCCCCAATCCGACCACATTTAGGGTCCCTACTAAGGCCCCAAAAAGAGGCAGTTACAAAATATCACCAAAGCCGGTTAATATCACGGAATATTTTGGTGTTGGTGGGTGGCCCCCGAGGAATAAAGAAGATTGACACCTCAACCGCACCAATCAGACCACATTTAGGGGTCCTACTAAGGCCCCAAAAAGGGCCAGTTACAAAATATCACCAAAGCAGGTTAAAATGACGGGATATTTTGGTGGTGATGGGTGACCCCTGAGGAATAAAGAAGATTGACACCTCAACCGCCCCAATTGGACCACATTTAGGGGCCCTACTAAAGGCCCAAAAAAGGCTTGTTACAAAATATCACCAAAGAAAGTTAAAATCACGGGATATTTTGGTGTTGATGGGTGTCCCCCAAGGAATAAAGAAGATTTAGGGCCCTCTTTCGGTCCCCAAAAGGGCCAGTTACAAAATATTACCTAAGGAGACAAACATCGCCAGATATTTTGATGTTGCAACACGAGAAGAATAAAGAAGATTCCATGGAACGCCGTCCCTAAATATGAGAATATGAGGAATTTTTAATTGTGACTCACTAAGAATTTTCTCGTGGCCCTTATAACCCAGAGGATATGTGGAATGGCAAGTTGTCCCTCATTGCAGTCAGCTTTTCATATAATGAAAAGGGCATCCTGAAGGCCAGGCAAGTAACAGAAAGAGATTCCAAAAGTGTATCTCTATGTAACATGGTCTGTAAATATCCCAAACCGGGGCCGAACTTCCACTTCACAATTTACTCACCTTATCCTTACTTTCTTTCCTTCCTATCTCTAAGTTTTGGCATGCCCAAGGCCCTGCCTGATGTTTGTTGCCTTCTCCAAGCATAGAAATACCATCCTATTCTTTCTAAAATCTGGCATACCAACGGGCCTGTTGGTATCTGCTTGCTACATCTTGCATGCCAGCACTACCAACCCCCCAACTTCCCTATTCTTCCTAAGCCCTGACATGCCCGAGGGCCTACCTGATGTCTGATTGCTACGCCATTAATGCTAACACTACGCATTCCCTCCCACTTCCCCTTTCTGTTGTCTACTTACTATGCACTCTACCACTACCCATTCCCTTTTACTTGCTTATTCTTCATGTAGCCATAACTTGCCCAAGGACCTGACTGATGCACGTCTACTATGCCATGCGTACTAACTCCTGCAGTTGAATACTTGGATCAGAGAGTTGTCAGAACACGCCACAAAAGTTAATTATAGTAACAAAACCCCTTATGGGTCATATAACACTGTGTGCGACTCTATTTTGGTAACATGAAGTCGATGTCGGTGATTTCGGGTAACTGTCAAGCTTATTTTGGTAATTCGCAAGACTCCCGTTGAATTGAACACACCCTTAGAACAGACCATGTCTGTTTAGAGGTCACTGGGTCAAATGGCAACAACAAGCTAAGATAGAAACCAAGATGGTAGTCTCCAATGTGCATGCTCACTAAAACCACGTATCAGTATCGGGATGAGGTCACAACATGCCCGCTCTCCTCCACTTCTATGACAACCCAAGTGACACCCAGAATACCCCGCGGTATGCTGTCACTTCTGCGGTATGCTACCCCCCCCCCCCCCCCCCCACCCCAAAGTCCCCCAGATGGGGCCCGTTTGACACATTTCATACTACTCAGATTAAATATAATGTGCGGCGAAATGATAATACGTGCACACGAAATAATAATCCGTGCACACGAAATAATAATCCTTGTGTCCGGATTATTATTTTGCATGTACCGATTATCAATTCGCCTTCGCAGATTATTAACTCGTGTGCTCGGATTATTATTTTGTGCGCACGGATTAAAACATAAGGTGTCAGGACACCCACCCTCGCTATATATATACTTACATGCATGGGATCCTGTTCAGTGGCGGAACCAGAATCCTTTATAGGGGGAGAATTCCAATGGAGGGGGAGCGATATGACGCAGGTATATCTCAAAGAACGCAGACAGGGAGGGAAGGGTGTAGTCAGGTGAATCACCCGCTCCCATTTGTGTGACCTGGTGGTGGTAGAGCCAGAAAAATATTTGTGGTGGGGGGGGGGGGAGGATGGGTGGTGGAGACTGCAAGTAGGGGAGGGGCTTTTCAGGGCCCATTTGGGGGACCCCCACAGGGGACATTGAAGCGAAGCAGTAGTGTGTCAGGGGCTTTTGAGGGAACATTGGCATGACCCTGAAGGGGGACCTTGGAAGGGAAGCAGTAGTATGTCAGGGGCTTTTGAGGGAACATTGGCAGGACCCTGCAGGGGGACCTCGGAAGGGAAGCAGTAGTATGTCAGGGGCTTTTGAGGGAACATTTGCAGGACCCCAGAGGGGGACCTCGGAAGGGAAGCAGTAGTATGTCAGGGTCTTTTGAGGGAACATTGGCAAGACCCTGCAGGGGGACCTCGGAAGGGAAGCAGCAGTATGTCAGGGGCTTTTCAGGGCCCATTTGGGGGACACTGGTGGGGGACCCCACCGGGACCGTTGAAGGGAGAGCCAGAGGGGAAGTGAAGTAGTATGGCAGGGGCTTTTCAGGGCCCATTTGGGGGACCAAGGTGGGGACCCCGCAGGGGACCGTTGAAGGGAAGCAGTAGTATGTCAGGGGCTTTTGAGGGAACTTTGGCAAGGCCCTGCAGGGGGACCTCGGAAGGGAAGCAGCAGTATGTCAGGGGCTTTTCAGGGCCCATTTGGGGGACACTGGTGGGGGACACTGGTGGGGGACCCCACCGGGACCGTTGAAGGGAGAGCCAGAGGGGAAGTGAAGTAGTATGGCAGGGGCTTTTCAGGGCCCATTTGGGGGACCCTGGTGGGGACCCCGCAGGGGACCGTTGAAGGGAAGCAGTAGTATGTCAGGTGCTTTTGAGGGAACATTGGCAGGACCCTGCAGGGGGACCTCGGAGGGGAAGCAGTAGTATGTCAGGGCTTTTCAGGGCCCATTTGGGGTCCCCGGTGGGGGACCCTGTAGGGGACCATTGAAGGGAGAGCCAGAGGGGAAGTGAAATAGCATGTCGGGGCTTTTTCAGGGCCCATTTGGGGACCCCGCAGGGGACCATTGAAGGGAAGCAGTCGTATGTCAGGGGCTTTTGAGAGAACATTGGCAGGATCCCGCAGGGGGACCTCGGAAGGGAAGCAGTAGTATGTCAGGGGCTTTTCAGGGCCCATTTGGGGGACCCCGGTAGGGGACCATTGAAGGGAGAGCCAGTGGGGAAGTGAAGTAGTATGTCAGGGGCTTTTCAGGGCCCATTTGTGGGACCCTGGTGGGGGACCTGCAGGGACCTTTGAAGGGAAGCAGTAGTATGTCAGGGGCTTTTGAGGTAACATTGGCAGGACCCTGCAAGGGGACCTCGGAAGGGAAGCAGTAGTATGTCAGGGGCTTTTCAGGGCCCCATTTGGGGGACTCCGCAGGGGACCATTGAAGGGACAGCCAGAGGGGAAGTGAAGTAGTATGTCAGGGGCTTTTCAGGTCCCATTTGGGGGACCCCGGTGGGGACCCCACAGGGGACCGTTGAAGGGAAGCAGTAGTATGTCAGGGGCTTTTGAGGGAACATTGGCATGACGGGAAGCAGTAGTATGTCAGGGCTTTTCCGCTGGCTCTCCCTTCAATGGACCCCTATGGGTCCCCGCTGGCTCTCCCTTCAATGGACCCCTATGGGTCCCCCACCGGGGTCCCCCCAAATAGGCCCTGTTAAGCCCCTGACATACTACTTCACTTCCCCTCTGGCTCTCTGATTACCTGGTCCTGCAGGGGACCATTGAAGGGAGAGCCAGAGGGGAAGTGAAGTAGTATGTCAGGGGCTTAACAGGGCCTATTTGGGGGGACCCCGGTGGGGGACCCATAGGGGTCCATTGAAGGGAGAGCCAGCGGGGAAGTGAAGTAGTATGTCAGGGGCTTTTGAGGGAACATTGGCAGGACCCCACAGGGGGACCTAGGAAGGGAAGCAGTAGTATGTCAGGGGCTTTTCAGGGCCCATTTGGGGGACCCTGGTGGGGGACCCCGCAGGGGACCCATTGAAGGGAGAGCCAGAGGGGAAGTGAAGTAGTATGTCAGGGGCTTTTCTGGGCCCATTTGGGGGGCCCATTTGGGGGGCCCATTTGGGGGACCCCGCAGGGGACCGTTGAAGGGAAGCATTAGTATGTCAGGGGATTTTGAGGGAACATTGGCAGGACCCTGCAGGGGGACCTCGGAAGGGAAGCAGTAGTATGTCGGGGCTTTTGAGGGAACATTGGCAGGACCCTGCAGGGGGACCTCGGAAGGGAAGCAGCGAGCAATTACTCTAAAGCTCATCAGCTCGATGTGATTCGAGTCATTCGAGCAATGACTTATCAGTAACTGCTCAATAGCTTATTGGCTGCCTTCAACAGTCCCCTGCACCGGGGTCCCCCCAAATATTCCCTCAAAAGCCCCTGACATACTACTGCTTCCCTTCCGAGGTCCACCTGCGGGGTCCTGCCAATGTTCTCTCAAAAGCCCCGACATACTACTGCTTCCCTTCCGAGGTTCCCCTGCGGGGTCCTGCCAATGTTCCCTCAATAGCCCCTGACATACTACTGCTTCCCTTCCGAGGTCCCCCTGCAGGGTCCTGCCAATGTTCCCTAAAAAGCCCCTGACATACTTCTGCTTACCTTCAATGGTCCCCTGCGGGGTCCCCCAAATGGGCCCTGAAAAGCCGCTGACATACATCTTCACTTCCCCTCTGGCTCTCCCTTCAACAGAGTATGTAGTATGGCAGGGGCTTTTCGGGGCCCATTTGGGGGACCCCGGTGGGGGACCCCACAGGGGCTGTTGAAGGGAAGCAGTAGTATGTCAGGGGCTTTTCAGGGCCCATTTGGGGGACCCCGGTAGGGGACCATTGAAGGGAGAGCCAGCGGGAAGTGAAGTAGTATGTCAGGGGCTTTTCAGGGCCCATTTGGGGGACCCTGGTGGGGGACCCCGCAGGGGACCTTTGAAGGGAAGCAGTAGTATGTCAGGGGCTTTTGAGGGTAACATTGGCAGGACCCTGCAAGGAGACCTCGGAAGGGGAAGCACTAGTATGTCAGGGGCTTTTCAGGGCCCATTTGGGGGACCCCGCAGGGGACCATTGAAGGGAGAGCCAGATGGGAAGTGAAGTAGTATGTCAGGGGCTTTTCAGGTCCCATTTGGGGGACCCCAGGGGGGGACCCCATAGGGGGACCGTTGAAGGGAAGCAGTAGTATGTCAGGGGCTTTTGAGGGAACATTGGCACGACCCCGCAGGGGAACTTGGAAGGGAAGCAGTAGTATGTCAGGAGCTTTTGAAGGAACATTGGCAGGACCCTGCAGGGGGACCTCGGAAGGGAAGCAGTAGTATGTCAGGGCTTTTGAGGGAACATTGGCAGTACCCCGCAGGGGGAGCTCGGAAGGGAAGCAGTAGTATGTCAGGGGCTTTTGAGGGAACATTGGAAGGACCCCGCAGGGGGACCTCAGAAGGGAATCAGTAGTATGTCCGGGGCTTTTCAGGGCCCATTTGGGGGACCCTGGTGGGGGACCCCGCAGGGGACCGTTGAAGGGAGAGCCAGAGGGGAAGTGAAGTAGTATGTCAGGGGCTTTTCAGGGCCCATTTGGTGGACCCCGGTGGGGGACCCCGCAGGGGACCATTGAAGGGAAGCAGTAGTATGTCAGGGGCTTTTGAGGGAACAATGGCAGGACCCCGCAGGGGGACCTCGGAAGGGAAGCAGTAGTATGTCAGGGGCTTTTCAGGGCATATTTGGGGGACCCCGGTGGGGGACCCCGCAGGGGACCATTGAAGGGAGAGCGAGAGGGGAAGTGAAGTAGTATGTCAGGGGCTTTTCAGGACCCATTTGGGGGACCCCAGTGGGGGACCCCACAGGGGACCGTTGAAGGGAGAGCCAGCGGGAAGTGAAGTAGTATGTCAGGGGCTTTTGAGGGAACATTGGCAGGACCCCACAGGGGACCTAGGAAGGGAAGCAGTAGTATGTCAGGGGCTTTTCAGGGCCCATTTGGGGGACCCTGGTGGGGGACCCCGCAGGGGACCATTGAAGGGAGAGCCAGAGGGGAAGTGAAGTAGTATGTCAGGGGCTTTTCTGGGCCCATTTGGGGTCCCATTTGGGGGACCCTGCAGGGGACCGTTGAAGGGAAGCATTAGTATGTCAGGGGCTTTTGAGGGAACATTGGCAGGACCCCGCAGGGGGTCCTCGGAAGGGAAGCAGTAGTATGTCGGGGCTTTTGAGGGAACATTGGCAGGACCCTGCAGGGGGACCTCGGAAGGGAAGCAGCGAGCAATTACTCTAAAGCTCATTTGCTCGATGAGATTCATGTCATTCAAGCAATGACTTATCAGTAACTGCTCGATAGCTTATTGGCTGCCTTCAACAGTCCCCTGCACCGGGGTCCCCCAAATATTCCCTCAAAAGCCCCTGACATACTACTGCTTCCCTTCCGAGGTCCCCCTGTGGGGTCCTGCCAATGTTCCCTCAAAAGTCCCGACATACTACTGCTTCCCTTCCGAGGTTCCCCTGCGGGGTCCTGCCAATGTTCCCTCAATAGCCCCTGACATACTACTGCTTCCCTTGTGGGGGCATACCGCAGAAGTGACAGCATACCACGGGGTATTGTGGGTGTCACGTGGGTTGTCATAGAAGCGGAGGAGAGCAGGCATGTTGTGACCTCATCCCGATACTGATACATGGTTTTAGTGAGCATGCACATTGGAGACTACCATCTTGGTTTCTATGTTAGCTTGTTGTTGCCATTTGACCCAATGACCTCTAAACAGACGGGGTCTGTTATAAGGGTGTGTTCGGTTCAACGGGAGTCTTGCGAATTACCAAAATAAGCTTGACAGTTACCCCAAATCACCGACATCGACTTCATGTTACCGAAATAGAGTCGTGCGAAGTGTTATATGACCCATAAGGGGTATTTTCGATTGATGAGGTATGTACTCTGGTAGAACAAAAGAGCCCCATACTTGGAGTAAGATCGGTGTTTTGTTACTATAATTAACTTTTGTGGCGTGTTCTGACAACTCTCTGACCCAAGTATTCAACTGCAGGAGTTAGTACGCGAGGGCCACCCATCAACACCTAAATATCCAGTGATTTTAACCTGCTTTGGTGATATTTTGTAACTGGCCCTTTTTAGGGTCTTAGTAGGGCCCCTAAATGTGGTCCGATTGGGGCGGTTGAGATGTCAATCGTCTTTATTCCTTGGGGGCCACCCATCAACACCAAAATATCCCGTGATTTTAACCTGCTTTGGTGACATTTTGTAACTGGCTCTTTTTGGTGCCTTAGTAGGGCCCCTAAATGTGGTCCGATTGTGGTGGTTGAGATGTCAATCTTTATTCCTCGGGGGCCACCCATCAACATCAAAATATCCCGTGATTTTAACCTGCTTTGGCGATATTTTGTAAATGGCCCTTTTTGGGGCCTTAGTAGGGCCCTTAAATGTGGTCTGATTGGGACGGTTGGGATGTCAATCTTCTTTATTCCTCGAGGGCCACCCACCAACACCAAAATATCCCGCGATTTTAACCTGCTTTGGTGATATTTTGTAACTGGCCCTTTTAGGGGCCTTAGTAGGGCCCCTAAATGTGGTCCGATTGGGGTGGTTGAGATGTCAAACTTCTTTATTCCTCGGGGGCCACCCATCAACACCAAAATATCATGTGATTTTACCTTGCTTTGGTGATATTTTGTAACTGGCCCTTTTTTGGGGCCTTAGCAGGGCCCCTAAATGTGGTCCGATTGGGGCGGTTGAGGTGTCAATCTTCTTTACTCCTCGGCGGCCACCCATCAACACCAAAATATCCTGTGATTTTAACCTGCTTTGGTGATATTTTGTAACTGGCCCTTTTAGGGGCTTAGTAGGGCCCCTAAATGTGGTCCGATTGGGGTGGTTGAGATGTCAAACTTCTTTATTCCTCGGGGGCCACCCATCAACACCAAAATATCATGTGATTTTACCTTGCTTTGGTGATATTTTGTAACTGACCCTTTTTGGGGCCTTAGTAGGTCCCCTAAATGTGGTCCGATTGGGGCGGTTGAGGTGTCAATCTTCTTTACTCCTCGGCGGCCACCCATCAACACCAAAATATCCTGTGATTTTAACCTGCTTTGGTGATATTTTGTAACTGGCCCTTTTTGGGGCCTTAGTAGGGCCCCTAAATGTGGTCCGATTGGGGCGGTTGAGGTGTCAATCTTCTTTATTCCTCGGGGGACACCCATCAACACCAAAATATCCCGTGATTTTAACCTGCTTTGGTGATATTTTGTAACTGGCCCTTTTTGGGGCCTTAGTAGGGCAGCTAAATGTGGTCCGATTGGGGCGGTTGAGGTGTCAATCTTCTTTATTCCTCGAGGGGCCACCCATCAACACCAAAATATCCCGTGATTTTAACCTGCTTTGGTGATATTTTGTAACTGGCCCTTTTTGGGGCCTTAGTAGGGCCCCTAAATGTGGTCCGATTGTGGCGGTTGAGATGTCAATCTTCTTTATTCTTCAGGGGCCACCCATCAACACCAAAATATCCCGTGATTTTAACCTGCTTTGGTGATATTTTGAACTGGCCCTTTTTGGAGCCTTAGTAGGGCCCCTAAATGTGGTCCGATTGGGGCGGTTGAGGTGTCAATCTTCTTTATTCCTCGGGGGCCACCCATCAACACCAAAATATCCCGTTATTTTAACTTGCTTTGGTGATATTTTGTAACTGGCCCTTTTGGGGGCCTTAATAGGGACCCTAAATGTGGTCCGATTGGGGCGGTTGAGGTGTCAATCTTCTTAATTCCTCGGGGGCCACCCAACAACACCAAAATATCCCGTGATTTTAACCTGCTTTGGTGATATTTTGTAACTGGCCCTTTTTGGGGCCTTAGTAGGGCCCCTAAATGTGGTCCGATTGGGGCGGTTGAGGTGTCAATCCTCTTTATTTTCCAGGGGCCACCCATCAACACCAAAATATCCCGTGATTTTAACTTGCTTTGGTGATATTTTGTAACTGGCCCTTTTTGGGGCCTTAGTAGGTCCCCTAAATGTGGTCCGATTGGGGCAGTTGAGGTGTCAATCTTCTTTATTCCTCGGGGGCCACCCATCAACACCAAAATATCCCGTGATTTTAACCTGCTTTGGTGATATTTTGTAACTGGCCCTTTTTGGGGCCTTAGTAGGGCTCCTAAATGTGGTGCGATTGGGGCGGTTGAGGTGTCAATCTTCTTTATTCCTCGGGGGCCACCCATCAACAAGTAGAGACACACATAAAAGATTCAACTTTGGCACGGCAAAAAGAATATGCTCAGTTGAAGGAGACTTGAATTAAATTAATTTAATCATTAAGACAGGACGCTCTATTACTTGTTATTTGGGGCGTCATAAAATTATTAAGCAAATTAACTAATTATAGCTTCATTAAAAAAAATTAAATAAATGAGTTACATGTAAATGAGCTAAAGAAAAATATTCACCTCAAATTGTAATTCTCGTGGTTTAACAGTATAAGTAAAGCATTTAAATGGGTTAATTCATGAGACGGTTAGTACACTTACACATGGCCGTATTATTCATAAGGCTGACTAGGCTGAAGCAGGGGGCAGCCATTTTTTTTTTTTTTTTTTTTTTTTTTGGCTGAGGCACTGCTACAAGCGCCGTACAACTCTAATGGTTAAAGGCACTTTGCACTCTGCGTCGTAGCGATACATGTACATATGTATTTAGAGACCCGCAAAAGGGATATAGGGCAATGTACTGCGGCATAGTGCCTACGGTACCAGGGTAAGACTGTCAGCTGTAGTGGGGTGAAAGATTAAAGTACCGGGGGGGGGGGGGGGGCGAAGTACCTAAAAGGCTAGGGACCCGGCCATGGGTTAATACGGCACTGCACTTACATGAGACAACTTGTACGCATAAAGGAGACGATTCGTCCTTTTTACTGAGACAATTCGTACCTTTTGTCGAGACAATTCGTACCTTTTGCCGAGACAATTCGTATCCCCTAATTGTGGTACAAATTGTCCAAGGCACAAATCGTCCAAGGTACGATTGTCCAAGAGCAGTAGAAGATATGACCCTAGGAACCTACATAGAAGGCCTAGACGAACTCGCCATTCAGCGCTTCCGCGGACTCAAGCTGGATTTTAATGGTCTTCTCGACAAACCTGGACACATGGAAGCAGCCAAGGTCCGCAACTGCTATTTCTATAAATGGCTGCAACGGAAAACACCGAAAACGTCAACTACCACGCCTTCACCTTCCCAGCCAACTCCTCCTAAGAAGAAGAAGCAGAAACGAACAAGCGCCACTGAACCCCACTTCCCCTCGTTACCACGCTCAGACATATATAGAGTAAAAACTAATATACTGTTACCGAGGGTCGAAAGGGGCTTGCTCCACACAGTCCATGCGCGCCTTCAGTGCGCCAAAACCATTTGCTTTGAGTCTGTTTGGAACAAAAAATATAAAAAATGGTCACTTATGATTAAGATCTCGGCCCCAGTATGTATTAAAACATATTCATACCCTTCTTCATTTTCTTCTTTTTGATCACCTTTAATTCTGTTTGTGTGTTGTTGTTTTTTTTTAATCAAGTTGACTGTAGGCCTAGGCCTTAATCGCCGTCACATTTGCCAATAATGTGAAATATGTTAATAGAGTGGAAACAGCTTAACATAAGCTTTTAGCTTTCTGGTGAATCCACAAATATGTATTCTATGTTCTATTATATAATAATACAACTTGGAAATAAATAATATTTAAACTAAACACATTTTTTACACTAAAATTTTATTTTTAATGCCATTCCGGTGTTTAGGAGGACCGGGCGTCTGTTATGGATTAGCTTAGTGTCACTAAACCTCAGTGAAGCATTTGGATATATCATTTTACCACATTTCACAACATCATTTGTCGACATCAACTGCCCACTGGGTGTAAAGGGCTGTCCAACAATCATGATTAATTATTAACAGCAATCATTTCAGTTAAAAAAAAAGCATAAACAATTTATGAAGCCATATCAATGTTAAATACACATAAACATATTCATCACCATCTTTAACCTCCGGAGACAGACTAAACTTGCTATTGAAGGAAGTGACCTATTCTCTATGACTGAATAACGGATCAAGACCTCCCACTTTAACTGTTGGGGTGGCTGACTGGGTCGTGGTGGCTTTTCTGACTCATTTGCTTCTCCCTCTGCACGCGGCTATGGATATGGAAAGTGTTATTGTACTGCTAAGGGGCTGTAAGAGGTTGGTTTACCTCACATCGTCCCCTCGCGCCTTCGGCGCACTAAAACCTTCCGTTTGCTTTGTCACGACTCAAGTGCCGAATCGTCCAAATAACAAGTACCGAATCGTCCAGGCCGAAGTTTCCGAATCATCCCGAATTCAGGTGCCGAATTATCCAGCTGCTGAATCGTCCTCACCTAACATCGGAGGTCCCTTAAAACGCTCCTACTATATACCAAATGTCACCGATGGCTACCGAAGGCCACCAGTTGCCACCAATAGCCACCGGATGCGAGTCATTCGTAATCAAGTCAATTCGTAATAATAATAATAATAACACTTCGGTCGGCCGCTGATTTGTCGCGGTTCTCGTATGAGAAGGCCTTGGTTACCCATGTTCTACCAACTGCCTCCCTATTCCCGCGCTTCTTCTCTCCTCCCAACACTCGGAGACGAACTGCTTGATGACATCCCTTGCCCCATTCTTCCCAATCTCTCCGATTAGTATAATAACCCTCTCCTTTGAGTCGCCCCCTAACCACATGTCCTTCATTCTCCCACCCCACTTCCCCATTATACTCCCCGTGAATCTTGTTCTTTTAGATTGGTATTTTGGGCATTCTAGAAGAAAGTGTTCCAGGGTCTCCACCACGCCCAAGTTACACATTTGGCACTCCTTTTCACTGGTTTTCCCAATTTTACCCCTCAGCTCCAGGGACCGCGACATCAGCTTGAACAACAGTGACCCCCCAAAGGTCCATTCAAGGCACTCTTCAAAACCAGGCTTCTCTTTATCACGCAGGCCACCGAAAAATCTCTTTGATTTGACCCCCTCTCGCCAATTACGGTTGCAATCTTCCATGACCCTTTCTCTGACGATCTTTTTACCCTGGTTTGTCCCAACGTCAAGGTTCGAGATCACCAATGAGTAGTTTTCTACTAGCTCCCTCACTTGGACCATCCACCCCGTCTTGATATTTGAGTTGAAAGTTCTCAGGAACATTACTTTACACCATCGGCTATCGCGGAGATTTACCAAATAATTAAGATAACCGAGTTTCAATAGGTCTATCCTGTCCTTGATCCTCATCCACCCAAGCTCACCCCTGATTGCTTCTAGCGCTGCGGCATTACTCGAGCCTGTTATCCATCGGCCTGCATCGTTCTGCAGGATTTCCAAGCTCTTAACAGCTGTCTGGTTTAGGGGTACAACTTCCGTACCGTATGTTCTACTTGGCAGACCCACCATTTCCCAAATGGTTTTCCCTACGAAAACCTTATTGAAACTGTTTCTCCCTATAAGTTTCATTTGGTTAAGGATTCGCTTCCCCGTCAGAAAAAATTTATTTGTGTGGTTTCGGTAGATGCCTCTTCCTGTGATGTGATATATTTACCCCCAGGTACTCATAGTCACTAGTCTCTCCTATACTAAGAAGTCTACTGCTACCTTCCGGGACACATTCGAGTGGGGTCCACTTTGCGGCCCACAGGTATAACTTTGCTCTTGCTTTCATTAAGTTCGAGTCTCCATTTGCTCCCATATTTCCCAACAATTCCCAGCATCTTCGCTATCCCCTCTTCGCTTTCTGACACTAGCACCATATCGTCTGCAAAAAATAGCCCTGAGATCTTCAAGTTATCAACTGCAACCCCCTCGTCGCTATGCAGGAGTTCATCTCCTAAACCTTTGATGTACAATGCAAAAAGAATTGTAATCAAGTCAATTCGTAATCAAAGATGAGTCGATTCGTAATCAAGTCAATTCGGAATCGGGTCAACTCCTAATCAAAAGTCGGGTCAATTCGTAAGCAAATTTATAATAGTTTTTATCAGCGACGTGAAGTTAGTTACTTATTCCTTATTTGACATTTTTTATTCCATCAAAACAGGAAAAATGGCACCTGCTATAGCGTGGCACAAATGAAGACGAGTTGATTGACATGTTGCCCGTCCCCATATGACCCCTCTTTATGGGGGAACCAAGGCCCTAAAAGTGACAACCTCCCAGAAAACCTTCTAGATGGGCAAATCTGATCAAATAAAAGGTGCTGCGGGGTGGCACAAATGAAGACGAGTTGATTGACATGTTGCCCGTATTGACATCGCGGATAATCGCGTTAACCTAGCGGATAGACTCCGCGGGTATATTCCCGAGTTTACCACGAGATTAACGCGAGTTAATCCGCGATGTCAACGAGTGTTTATCCGTGCGGTTAACGCGAGTTTATCCACGAGGTAGTCCGCAAGGTTAACGCGAGTTTATCCCGAGGTTAACACGAGTTTATCCGCGATTTAATCAGCAAGGTTAACACGACTTTAATCCGAGTTTATCCGTGAGTTTATCCACGTGTTTAACGCGTGTTTAACGTGAGGTAATCCTCGTGGTTAACTCTAGTTTATCCGCAAGATTAACACAAAACGGGAGTCTGTTCGCGAGGTTAACGCGAGTCTTTCCGCAAGGTTAACGCAAGTTTAACGCCAGTTTAGTCGAGTTAAACGCGAGTTTATCCGCGATGTTAACGCGAGTATATGCGCGAGGTTAACGCGAGTTTAATGCGTGTTCGTCCGCGAGGTTAACGCAAGTTTGGCAGGAGTTTATCCGGGAGGTTAACGCAAGTTTATTCGCGAGGTTAACATGAGGTTAACGCGAATTTAACCACGTGTTTAACGCGTGTTTAACGTGAGGTAATCCTCGTGGTTAACTCTAGTTTATCCGCAAGATTAACACAAAACGGGAGTCTGTTCGCGAGGTTAACGCGAGTCTATCCGCAAGGTTAACGCAAGTTTAACGCCAGTTTAGTCGAGTTAAACGCGAGTTTATCCGCGATGTTAACGCGAGTATATGCGCGAGGTTAACGCGAGTTTAATGCGTGTTCGTCCGCGAGGTTAACGCAAGTTTGGCAGGAGTTTATCCGGGAGGTTAACGCAAGTTTATTCGCGAGGTTAACATGAGGTTAACGCGAATTTATCGGCGATGTTAATGCGAGGTTATCAAGAGTTTATCCGCGAGGATAACGCGAGTTAAACGCGAGTTTATCCGCAATGTTAACGCGAGTATATGCGCGAGGTTAACGCGAGTTGAATACGTGTTCGTCCGCGAGGTTAACGGGAGTTTGGCGCGAGTTTATCCGGGAGGTTAACGCGAGTGTATCCACAAGGTTAACATGAGTTTAACGCGAGTTTATCGGCGATGTTAACGCGAGGTTATCATGAGTTTATCCGCGAGGGTAACGCGAGTTTGCGCGAGTTTATCCGCGAGGTTAACACAAGTTTATCCGCGCGGTTACCTCGAGTTTAACGCGAGTTTATCGGCGAAGTTAACGCGAGTTTGTGCGCGAGGTTATCGCGCGTTTATCGCGTTTATCGCGTTTGTTAGCACGAGTACAACGCGAGGTTACCTCGAGTTTAACGCGAATTTGTCAGCGAGGTTATCGCGAGTTTATGCGCGTTGTTAGCGAGAGTTAACCCGCGATGAATTTCAAACAAGCGGGTGATTGAAATTGCAAAGAATACACACATTGTTTGGAAACAATGTATCTAATAGACTGTTCAGAAAAAATAATTCTACTACTAAAGCACTACTTTATGACTATTTAGCCTTAGCATGTGAAACTATAAAATTATTTTGCAGTTATTTACTGGAAAACACGAATTGTTGCTTTACAGAAAATAATTATACTACTAAAGCACTACTTTATGATTACTTAGCTTTCACTTTAAGTTGTAAATTATTTATTATTAGACTCTCGTGGATTCATAAACAAATACAGTTATAAAGCAAATAAAGCTATTTTGGTCGCGGGGGATTTAAATCCTACGTCGTCCCTGTGCGCCTTTGGCGGCGCGCTGAAACTTTTCATTCATCTTTCATCTTCAGAAAACAGTTTAATAGGAAATGCAAAGGGAGAAAAACTGACGATGTGAAAAATTCATTAAATGCATATATAAAAACAAAAAAATAACTGAAAATAATCACTGAACATGACAAAAAATAGACAAATAATTGTCAAAAAGTTGAAGTGAAATAATTTATTTGAGACGTCATTCGGCCTCGAAAGCTGCGCTTTTCGGCCCAAAATGAGGCCGACTAGCACACGAAAATTATTGGGGGCCAATTGCGCGAGGCAGAAAAGCAAAGGATCCCAAGAAAACTACCCACAAATTATTTGAGTTATGGAACAAATACAGCCAGGGAGAAATATGACCAATGAAAATGTTGAGAGCACGTGCCAATATTTGTACCTCAGGAGACTGAATCTGTTTTAGAAAATGTATGTATATATGTACATGTTAATTTGAATGTATTTTAGTTTATTATGTGTGAAAGTTGTAGTGTGTTTTGTAATTTTTTGTATATATTTATACTGTCTTGTACACATGTAAATAATAATTTATTTTTTTAGCCGTGAATCAACCTATATTTTCCACTGTAACTGTGACTTGTTAATTTTTTCATCTTTCCACCCAAACGTGGTCCCACCCTGAAGTGATTACGAACTGACCCGGTCTTTTTCCTCTTACTGCTGTCCCAAACCAAGTTGATTACGAATTGACCCGGGTTTTCGCAGTCCGGGTCAATTCGAACTCAACAAACTGATTACGAATTGACTCAGCTTAGACCGAGTACTAATTTACTTGATTTCGAATTGACCCGTTCCCTGGCCACCCAATAGTTATGTATTGTGTAGCGGTCGAGGTATAAAGGCCATTTACCAACCACCCTGGTTGGTCCGGATCTCTTAGTCTCGTGTTAAATCAGTCGCTTATGGTGCTAGAGGTAGACGGTTCGAACCCCAGCTCCCGCACTTATCTCTCCTCCTGTTATATTTGGGGGCTCGTCCGATCCTCAGCAGTAGGTGGCACTGCGGGTGTTTCCGCCGCTCGGGGGGGGGGACCTGGGTGAGATTCACGTGTGGTGAATCTCAGAAGAAGGGGGAGTAGTGTAGCGGTCGAGGTATAAATGCCATTTACCAACCAGCCTGGCTGGTCGTTTCGTCGTTTCATCGTTCATTGGACATTCGCACTTCTCAGTGACTGCAAAGTGTGTACATCTCGCTACCATTGAGCTACCTGATAGATTGGAGAAAACCATCTCAGCTCTGGGCATCTCATGCCCTGTCTCCAGGACTATCCAGGAGGTAGGCATGAGTTGAGTGTCTATCTGAAATTGCAATTTGAAGTAGAGAAAGCCGAAACACCATCCTCTTCGGGGAGAGGTAGCACCCTTGGAGAGAGGATCCCCTTTCCCACTGGTCCTCACCCGAAGGGGCACGGAGGTCCTGAAGAGAGAGTGCCGAAGAGAAGAAAGAAAAGTCCATCAACCAAGCGCAGGGCGCCCGGCGCTTGGAGGCATTCCGGAATAGGAAGAAAGAGTTGAGCGAGGGGTGGAGGCTCTGGAGGCAGCCGCCAGTTCCCCTCCTAGTCCCACTGGTACACCCAATCAGCTGCCGGCTCCTGAGCCGGTACAGTTGGATGAGGAACATCCAGTGGAGGCTGAGGAGGAACTGGAAGCTGCCTTTTCACCGCCTCCCACCCTCACTCCCCCTTCCTTCACTACCGGAAAGCCCGGGAGCGGTACAGCCACCACTTTCTCTTGACACCATAGTGCAAAACGCACGAAGAGAAACAGAGATTTCAGAAGCAGAACGGGCAACAACAACAGATTACCTAAAGGAAGCCGAAGAATACGCCAGAAAGGTAGCCTACTACAAGAACGTAACGCGCGCTCTTCACCACCACCACCAGCCTCATCACCAAGCCAACCTCCACCAAAGAAGAAGAGCCGCAAAAAGGCCAGAAAGGGATAAACCTTTTCCCTCCTTCCTTTTCCTCCGTTGACACGCCAAGACATGTGAAAATCAATCATCTACAGTCACTAACGGTCGAAAGGGGCTTGTTCCCCATACTGTCCCTGCGCGCCTTCGGCGCGCGAAGCCATTCCTTTTGGTATGCCTGGTTGGTCCGGATCTCTTAGTCTCGTGGCAAATCGGTCACTTTGTGTGCTCAATGACGACGTAACAGGAGGAGAGATAAGTGCTGCTCCCGCATTTATCTCTCCGCCTAGCTGTTACACATTGTATTGATATAGTGATTTTTCACGTTTCCGAAAAGAACTGGAGCGTATATTATAATTTTATATCAAACCTCCTGGGATTTAATGTCGCATCGAATATAGGTACAATTATCCAATTTTAGGTACGAGTTGTCCAGTTGAAAATGGGGAGGGGAAGTGCAATTTTGTGTACGCCTTTAATGGTACGAATTGTTTTGGGTACGAATGTGTAGAAACCGTTGCACACAGTTTGCGCATGCGGGACTCCATTGGGCCATTTCAGACATTTGGTTGAGTTCTGCAGCCGGTCATGCTTTCAACTCGATTGAGCTCTGTACTTGCTCGGCAGCTGCCGAGAGCAGCTGCAAAGGTACTCTTAGCTTTGTAGGACAATATTTTAAATTATGTATATTGTGTGAATGTTTTTTGTTTTGTTTGTTCTTCACAGCTTGTTGCCACACGCACCGCCACTGGCACTACTCACTTTCGTTCCAGCAACTTCAAGTTCAAGTCAATTCGAGGTTGACCAGATGAGAAAAAGGCCACTCCGGGCGACAACAGGAGCCACGTGTCACACAGAAATAATTGAAACCCGAAAAGCAATCTTCAAATTCGACGATTAAATTAAAGCAATCCAACTAGTACTGTATCTTTTACACAGCACCTATTTTATTTTCAAAATGACCTTGAAAATGAAACCCCATTTTGGCTTTGCACGACATAGCCTCAACTGACAGTGACACTGACCACAGTTACTGGAAGTTGTGGAAACAACCACTTTTTTCACTGATAACAACGAAAGCACCACGTCAGTCCTGACCCCGTGTTACACATCAGTAGTCTATATAATAATAGACAAGTAATGAAAGCTTTTTTTCCCGACCGATACCCCCTTCCCAGTTCATTTGTGAATTCGTTCACTGAACAAAGATTCATCAACACAGTTTTCTTGTACAGCTATCCACAAGGAATTTAACTTCATGTTTATCATAAATTAATAATCAAATCATCATACTACGGCTTCTTTATTTGATAAAAAATGTCTGTTCGACTTTTTTGCCCGCGACTCGACGCCATTAGAACAACAATGATGGCGTGACATTTCGTTGCTAGGCTGTACAAAAGTGAACCCGGAAAGCGAAACTACGCACTGCGTTGTTCTTGTGCTGCAGACGACAGAACAGAAGAATAATGGATGTGGGCTATAATGTAAGAGTCTTCCCTGCAAAACAATTGTTGCACCCCTGTCATCGAGTTCTATTTATTGTCAAGGCACAACCAACTTGTCCCAACTTTAATAAAAAAAAACTGGTGGTTAATTTAAGACGGCGCTACCTTGTTGTCAGAAGTTGAAAATGCAGGAAGCTTTGAAAGGAATATGTATTGGGGGCGGAAAGGATATTAGATCTTGACTATGGGCCTATATGACAGACAGGGAGGGGTCAGAGTGATCTCATGGCCTGTATAAAAAGGAAATTCTATTGCATCTCTTTTTTTACAATGCCAGCTAGGAATCGTGACATTGACAACATTTAAATTTAATGCTGAACAGCCTTAATCGTAATAGAGTATTAGGCCTACATGTTGTTTGAAACATGGAGGGGGGGGGGGTGGGGTGAATGGGTTGGGAGCGGCGAGGCTTGTTGTAGGTACATATTATTCAGACGAAGCACTTGGCCGATTAAGATATCTCGGGGTCTCGACAAACAATCTTTCCCATAGACATTTTTTTTTGAAAAGAAGAAAAACCTTTCTAAATAAAACCCACTGTGAGCATTTGTGCGTGCGTTTGGGAGTCTGTGGGAAAGCAAGGGCAGTGATGCTTTTGGGGGAACGCCGTTCCCCTTGACCCCTTCTACTTGCTGCTGCAAACGTTCTTACACCTCAGTTGCCAAACTTGAACTGCAGGACTCGCAAATGGGGTCGCCCGACGTCCCGGGACAACCAGAAATTTTCTTGGGCAACCAAAAATGCTATTCCCTCTGCCCGACGGGCATCCAGATTTTTTCTGTCTGATTTTAAAAGATAATTCTTTGAGAAAATTAAAATATAAAAACGAGCGGGAATTAATGATTAAACAACTGTTAAAATGGTTGAATACGCATTCCGCTGGTTAGGGGAAGTACTTAGAGTGGCGGCGGCGCATAAACTTCAGCAGTCAACAGGTACATAATTCCTTTTCTGATCTATGATATTATTGATGGCACGTGCTGGGATTGGTTGTCAATAACGCACCGCTATCTTTTATCACATGAACAAACTGTGTTGGAAGTTCCGAACTGGAATTGAAATCGACAGTCGGTCATTCAATTCACTTAGTGACTGAGGTCGACTTGTACGAACATCGCCATGGATCTACGACAATAATTCAAACGTAAAATAACTGTACCTGCAAGAGAAACATCTGCCGAAGAATCGGCGCAGATTTCTGCTGATAACGCATCATTGGATCCAGAACACAAATCGAAATCAGAACCGGTCTCAAAGAAACGCGCATATGAGTTGGAAAAGAGAAAAAGGTCCTTTGTTCCAGAATGGTTCAGTCAATTTGATTGGATCCAGTACGATAAAAAACAGGGGGTTATGTTCTGCAAAGTTTGTCGTGATTGCCCACCGGAAGCTGACAGTAAAAGTCCATTTGTCCAAGGAACATCTGTGTTTCGGAAAGATCCAATAAAAACCCACGAAAAGTCAAAAAGCCGCATAAAATGTTCTCTAGCCCTAAAAGCTAAAAGTGAGCCCCACAAGACGCCAATTGAAAAAACTGTTACTAAAATGAATAGAGCAAACTTTGAAATTCTTCAAAAACTTTTCAGGGCAGCTTATTTTATTGCCAAAGAAGAGCTACCCATGGCTAAATTTCCAAGTGTTTGTTGCCTACAGGTTTGTAATGGTGCGCAGCTTAACCAAACTTACATAAATGATCATGCATGTCGTGATTTTATTGGGGCAATAGCTTTTGAGGAGCGAGATAAGACAAAACGGCTACTTAAAGACTGTAGATTTGTTTCAGTTTTATCTGACGGTAGTACAGATTCGGGAACAATTGAGCAAGAATTGGTGTTCATCAGATTTGTTTATGAAGGGCGTGTGGTCACAAAAATGGTGAAGTGTGTGGATGTTGAACATTCCCATGCTGCTGGGGTACTGAATGCGATTGATAGGGCAGTAAATAGTATTGGAATAATCGATGAGGGTGAATGGAACAGGAAAGTCATTTGTGCTAATTTTGATGGTGCATCAGTCATGATGGGTGAAAAAAATGGTGTTGCAGGCCGTCTAATGCGACGTGTTGGCCATATCATCATTCTTCATTGCATAGCTCACAAATTAGAGCTTGCGGTTCTGGATGCTGTAAAAAATGTGCTCTATTTAGATACATTTGAGGAAACTCTGAAATCGATCTTTAAAATGTACTATTATTCTCCCAAAAAAATGCGCGAGCTCAAAGAGATTGGTGAGCTTTTAGATGAGAAACTAGCATACGTCTCTGGCCTGAAAAGCACCAGATGGTTACCCAGTAGACTGCGGAGTATGAGGGCAGTTGAAATTAATTATAGTGCTACTTTTTCACACATGGAACATATGGCAAGCAGCAGTGCCAAAGATGGGGTAAAACCTGAAGATGCAGCTAAAGCAATGGGTATCGCGGCAGAATTGAAAACTGCCAGATTTGTGCACTTTGTTTTTCATGAGAGACTATAGTGGTACTCTGGCTAAATGTAGCAAGAACTTCCAGTTTGAGGATATATTTGTTACTAGAGCTGTGCAGGTTCTCGACAGTACAAGTTCCGACCTTTTACTGCTTAAAGCAACTCCAGGAAGCAATATGAAATCCTTCTGGAATGAACTATCAGGCAGTGATGAGATGATTTTTCGGGGAATTCAGCTCACAAAAAGTAAGAGGCCTGTGAGACAAAGTCGCAGCAACATGAAAGAAACTGCAGTTAAGCCTTCACCCTCCACAACTGAGTCGAGAGAACCTCCTGACACCGTTGTTGAAGAAGAAATTGTGGAGCCGTGGAAAGATGACTGACAAAATTTGTGATGATACTATTAAATACTTAAATAAGCGATTCTCTAACTTTACTAAGAAACCACTGTCAAGCTTTAAATGTCTCGACATTTCCTTGCTCCCGCATGACAAAGAAGACATGGCTGTTTATGGAACACGAGAAATCAACGAAATAGTCAAACTTTTCGCGCCAGTATTGACAGACGGGGAAATACGTGAAATACCACAGGAATGGATGGCTTTAAAGGTATGGATGGCATCCCACAGGGGGCGGAAGCTCAATGATGTGTATGCCAACTTACTGAATGAAAATCCAGAAAGCATGAAAAATATAATGTCTTTGGTTAATATTGGACTGACATTGTCTCCGTCAACATCTACTTGTGAAAGGGGGTTTTCTTGCATGAACAGAATTAAGCGAAGTCAGCGCACAGCTTTAAAGGCAGACACCCTCAATGATTTAATGCTGATCTCCAACGATGGTGAGTCGATTGAAACATTCTCCCCAGATTTTGCTCTTGATCACTGGCTGCTTTCTGGGCAAAGGAAATGACACATATCACATAAAACACCAAAGCGACTCAAGAAGAAACGGACGACCGCTATAGAACTGGAGCCGACTTGCAGTATTCCTGGTGGCGAGTCAGACTCGTCGGAAATAAATGACAAAACACTAAGTGGGCAAGACTCAGATCCAGACTCTGATAGTGACTAAAAAAACTATGTTATTTTAATGCTTGTGGCACAATGCCACAGGCACTCCTGACTTTCTTATATATTCAATAACTTGTAAATTTGCCATAAAAACATACAAATATTGATAAAATCTGAGCCAGCTGGTTGAGCTGACTCTGATCATATCGATGTTTGGTTGGTTTTATTGGAGAAAATGTAGAGACTTTGACAAAAGTTATTTCTGGCAATATCTATTGGGCAAGGTACTATTAGCCTATAACTCTTTTAATTTTTTAGTTGAAAATAAAGTTCTCGCATATTTCAGTTAACTCACAGCGTACTGTGTTGTTTACCATCATGCATGGGCACTGAAACGACATGCATTTTAACCCTTTACATAACGCTGGGAGGAGACGACACTCATGAAAAAATTCTTGTGCTGCAACTAAAGATGTCTGCTTTGCTTTCAAAACATTGGTCAGGGCCCCTCATTGGAATGAATAAGTGGTTATAACCTATATATTGGAAGCAATAATGAAAATATAAAAAAAAACAAGATTGAATAGTGATATCAGGTGTTGTGTTAGTCGGTTTTGAATATTACATAAGTAGGCCACTGAAACGTAAAGGGTTGATAACATGTAAACTAGGCCCTGTCAGGCTGATGCTTTGTAATCAGAATATAAAATTTGGCACCCATTTTTAGCTCAACTTTGACGAAGTCAAATTTGAGCTATTGTCATGGCCCGTCGTCCATCTGTCCGTCTGTCCGTGCGTTAACAATTGGCTATGGCTCGGGCTAGAGGTCGTATTTATGAACCGATCTTTACGAAACTTCTTGTGTACCTTTGTTATGACCCTGGGACGGGAACGAGTGTTTTTAGGTGTGGTCCGAAATTCAAGATGGCTGCCAGCGGCCATTTTGTACCGATGATGCAAAAATCAGTTTTTTGTACAGAACTTCTGTATGAATGTTCTGATTTGAATAAAGTTTTGTATAAATGTTTAGTACCATGGGATACATCACATATAATACAGGTTTTTTTCTCGTGCTTAAATTATGCAAATTAGACTGACTTTGATTTATTTAGTGTTACTTTCAGAGCTGTAAGTGCCAAGCTGCTATGTCTCGGGCTAGAGGCCGTATTTATGAACCGATCTTTACAAAACTTCTTTGGTACCTTTGTTATGACCGTGGGACGAGAACGAGTGTTTTTGGGTTTGGTCCAAAATTCAAGATGGCTGCCGGCCGCCATTTTGTACCGACGATGCAGAAATCTGTTTTTTGTACAGAACATCCATATGAAAGCTATGATTTGAATAATTTTTTTGTATGAATGTTTAGTACCATAGGATACATCACATATAATACGGGTTTTTTTCTCGTGCGTAAATTATGCAAATTAGACTAACTTTGATGTTTTTTGGTGTTACTTTCAGCACTGTAAGTGCAAATGCCAATACGGCTCGGGCTAGAGGCCGTATTTATGAACCAATCTTTACAAAACTTCTTGGGTACCTTTGTTATGACCGTGGGACGAGAACGAGTGTTTTTGGGTTTGGTCCGAAATTCAAGATGGCTGCCGGCCGCCATTTTGTACCGACGATGCAGAAATCTGTTTTTTGTACAGAACATCCATATGAAAGCTATGATTTGAATAATTTTTTTGTATGAATGTTTAGTACCATAGGATACATCACATATAATACGGGTTTTTTTCTCGTGCGTAAATTATGCAAATTAGACTAACTTTGATGTTTTTTGGTGTTACTTTCAGCACTGTAAGTGCAAATGCCAATACGGCTCGGGCTAGAGGCCGTATTTATGAACCGATCTTTACGAAATTCCTTGGGTACCTTTGTTATCACCGTGGGACGAGAACGAGTGTTTTTGGGTCCGGTCCGAAATTCAAGATGGCCGATGGCAGCCATTTTGTACAAAATTTGGTGCAGTCAGATTTTTTCACAGAACTTCCATATGAAAGTGCTGATTTGAATAATTTTTTGTGTGAATGTTTAGTACCATAGGATACATCACATATAATACAGGTTTTTTTCTCGTGCAGAAATTATGCAAATTAGATGAACTTTGATTTTTTCAGTGCTACTTACACACAGTAAGTACACATGTCAATACGGCTCGGGCTAGAGTCTGTATTTATGAACCGATCTTCACGAAACGTCTTGGGTACCTTTGTTATCACCTTGGGACGAGAACAAGTGTTTCTGGGTGCGGTCCAAAATTCAAGATGGCTGCCAGTGGCCATTTTGTACCGAAATTAGGTCTAATCAGTTTTTTTGTACACAACTTCTATACACGGCTCAGGCTAGAGGCCGTATTTATGAACCGATCTTTATGAAACTTCTTGGGTACCTTTGTTATCACCGTGGGATGAGAACGAGTGTTTTTGGATGTGGTCCAAAATTCAAGATGGCCACCAGCAGCCATTTTGTACCAAAATTAGTGCAATCAGTCTTTTGTGCAGAACTTCTGTATGAAAGTTCTGATTTGAATATATTTTTGTATGAATGTTTAGTAACATGGAATACATCACATATAGTACCGGTTTTTTTCTCGTGCAGAAATTATGCAAATTAGATGAACTTTGATTTATTCAGTGCTACTTATACACTGTAAGTGCACTTGTCAATACGGCTCGGGCTAGAGGCTGTATTTATGAACCGATCTTCACAAAACTTCTTGGGTACCTTTGTTATCTCCTTGGGACGAGAACGAGTGTTTCTGGGTGCAGTCCAGAATTCAAGATGGCTGCCAGTGGCCATTTTGTACCGAAATTAGGTCCAATCAGTTTTTTGTCACAACATCTACACAGCTCATATTTGTGAACTGATCTTCACGAAACTTCTTGGGTACCTTTGTTTTCACCTTGGGACAGGAATGAGTGTGTTTTGGGGTGCCTTTGTTATCACTGTGCTATGAGAACAAATATTTTGGGGTTCAGTCAGACCCACTCTGGGACTAAGATTTCTTTTCTAGTTTAGCATCTGACTGTCACCCACCTTTACAATACTTTACCTATACATTTGTTACAGGCAACGGTCAGTATTTATGTACAGACCGTTACAATACTTTATATGTACCTTTGTTATCAGGTCATTACCTAGATGTTTGTCATTGCTGTGTCACATACTATACATGTACATGTCTTTGTCTTGACAAGTTGAGCTACAGTGTCATTGACACTTTCATATGGTATGAAGTATCATTACTAGGTCTAACTCTTACGTCTACTACAAGAGGACTCATCAGTATTAATACTGTAAGTCATAGGGTATGTAACAGTTCTTTGACCTTCTTTCCGAAATAGTTGTTCAGTTGAGAAAAAAGGGTTACATGAATTTGCATGTAAAGTATTCAACAAACCTAAACAAATGGTCAACACATGTCGGTACTGACTAGCCCTGTCGGAGTCCCACTGATACTGTTAGAAACAGGCTCAGCTGACAGCCCTATCCCCCCCACCCACCCCATGCATGCACACACACACACTCAAACCACCCACAGCGACATTTAGGGCAAATTTTGATATTGTTCAGTACTGCTCTTGAGTGGAGTCTGGTTGTATTTGAATCAATGTTCCTAGATATCGGGAGTGCACCGGTACGATACGCAACCGAGAATGGTGCGACATCATATCCCTGTAGAGACAATACTGTGCACTCATAATGTCCCGAACAAAGATTCAGACACAACCATTACCTTCCCAGAAATCGTTTTTCGAAAGTGAAAGTGGATGTTGCGCTCATTCAGCATTGCAACGGTCTCTGTTGCTGATCTTCCTCTTGGTCAGGTACTGTCTTATTTATTTTTTTGTTACTGTGTTCAACAAACGATACGTAAGAATATATTTGAGATTAGTTCTCAGTTGAGATAGTAAGTTAACGTAGCGCAGTGAACCAGGACACTTTGCAGGCCGTTTACGTAATAGGGGGAGGGGGGGGGGGGTTACCGTTACGGTTCGAACTTCCCTATCCGACGTGTCAGTTGTCATGACGCATGGTGAATGGCTTTTTTGCACAACAGTGAACTGAATCTTGATCTGTGATAGTTTCCCCATCTTTCACCACCTCACCTGTTGTTGTATATCGTTTGTTGTCATATATCTGATTGATTCACATTCAAATGTGTACAAATTGAGCAATCAAATATCAGTTCTAATGCCAGGCCACCATTTTCTGGGGCGGGCAACCAGATCCCAAAAGAAGTCTGTCCGACGGGCAATCACGTTTTTTCACTATTTGCGAGCCCTGAACTGGCTACATCTAAAATTACGTGTTACTTGCATGAGGATGCAACGTCAAATTTGAAGCTGGTGAATGGAAGGGTGGGGGGGGGGGGGGGGGGGGGGGGGTGGGGGCTTGTAGGCGCAGACTTTCAGATGCGGCGCTTGGTGGATGAAGAT
This sequence comes from Pictodentalium vernedei, assembly GCA_031216915.1. Classification (NCBI taxonomy): domain Eukaryota; kingdom Metazoa; phylum Mollusca; class Scaphopoda; order Dentaliida; family Dentaliidae; genus Pictodentalium; species Pictodentalium vernedei. The sequence continues at coordinate 623,976,780 of CM062297.1, read as the reverse complement.
CAACAGCCCTCTGCCTTATTAACCCTTTACCTAACGTAACGGCCAAAACCGGCCAGCGCTATTCTCAAAAATCGCCAATTAATTTTCATTATTTTTTTCATTTTTTGTCTCAAAAACATAGGTTATGGCCCCTCGTTGGAACGAGCTCATCGAGCTCGTTCCAACGAGGGGCCATAACCTATGTTTTTGAGACAAAAAATGAAAAAAATTAGTTATTCAAGAATTATTTTTGCAAGTGTCGTCTGCTTTTCATGTTAGGTAAAGGGTTAACGGCCCTCGACTCTCGGGCCGGTAATACACCCTCGGGCTTTTATTCATTCCTCTCTGGCCGGTAATAAACCGCAAACCCTCCAAACTCATGGTATTATATTATTGGAAGATATCTTCAGAATCTGTAGTTTATGTTAACTTGGCTGCTTGTAGTTACTGGCTTTCTTGCCTAGTCCTTCGCGTGAGACGGGCGCTATTGCGCTCGCAAGCGCCCGTAATTTAAAAAAGACAAGCGCAAAAAATTGCACCCGTCATCGAACAGTTGAACTTCACTTAAATTGCACTCAACTCACAAGCATTGCCACGCTTCAAGTCAGAATGGACATCTATTTTGTTATTGTCCATTGGTTAATGGTAAAACAAAAACAAAATTAAAACTGCTGTTATATGCCGCCCCCCCCCCCCCCCCCCACCCCCACCTTCATATCACCATCCGCTCCGCAAGAGGTCGGAATCGATATTGTCAGTGAAAACTGAAACATTTCCAGTTTCCTTTGTTCACTGCGCATGTCATTACTAGTATACATCCCCATTCATCCAGTAAACGAAACCGAAAGTACAGCGCTAATTTAATCAGAATTTGCTTTAAAATTCTCATAATTATCTTGTACATACGTTTCATTTTCAGATTTCGGGTTTTAATTCTCAATTTAATGAATAAAACAAACAGAAAACCATGCGGTGTTGTTTTCATTTTTTGTACAGGTTACTCTCGAAGCTAGAAATGGACGTAAGTTAAGTATGTCAATCAACACTGCAAACCACCCCCTTGAAAACAGACAAACATAGTCTGTTTAAAAATAGCTGTTTTTTTTTTAAATATGTACATTTATTACGAATAAACAAAATATAGCTTCACACAAAATCAATAAAAAGAAAATCATAATATGAAGACCAGATAAAATTTACACAGCGGAATATGAATAACAAAATAGTTGCCTCCCTTGGCAAAATTAAAAAAATTGATTTTACACTGAAAGTCATAATTTCACATGTTGCAGAGCATGATGGAATGATAAATGAGCATGTTTTATTAAACCAATAAGTCATACATCATATCGCTGGTTAAATTGTTATATAATTCTCAAATACCGGAGTTGTAATTATTTTTTATTTTTAATTACCACATTCTCCTTAATTTCTGAACACCCGTTTTCACAGTGAGTTGTGCACGCTCGTAAGTGGCAGTGTTCTTTCACAATGAGTGGTGCACCGCTCGAAAGTGGCAGTGTTCAATCAGTATCTTTGTGATGATGTTCGACCACTGTGAAAACTTTTTGTTATGGGCGTGTTTCAGACAACTATTGACAGCAGTCTGCACACTTATTTGAACACAGCTTCCAAAACGAGGTTGACAAAAAATAAACAAGTCAATTTTGTTTGCGATATATAATTTTTTAATAAAGACTTATTACACTGAACACAGACATAATGTATTACACAAAGGGCGAATTTAACAACACAAAAACCCCAACTCCCAAAAATATACATAATACAGTATTACAGTTCTATTCGATACCGGGGTAAGTACAGTGTTGCAACAAGTCACCTGTTTTTCCATTTGATGCCTGTATTAAATTTGACGTCTCAAACAACTTTCGTCCAATTTGAAACTTAGGGGGGTGGGGGGGTTGACTCGAGTAGGGCACTCTGGTTCATAAATCTGAAAAAGTGAGGGTGGGCCTAATCACGAATATGGGCTTCGACACGGGTGAGTACGGTAGCTGTGTTTAAACACATCTGTCTCAAACATGCACAGTTGTGAAACTTTGGGGAATTTTGCGAGTGCGATCGCACTCGCAACACAATTTGCGAGTGCACTTTTTTGCACCCGTAAAATTTACTCACACGAAGCACTGGCTTTCTTGCCTCTAGATTCATGGATAAGCCTATTGTGACTTTTTCCCAATTAAAACAAAAATTATACACATCTGGCCAAACCATGGTCGGCCCAGGGATTTCCAGACCCCTGCCCACGGGAACCCCGGGAAGTAAAGCAGTGCCTGTTCACTGTGGTAAACGGGCTCTGTTTTACTGGTAAAATAGGACCCAGTCACCAATTCTTGGGAGGTGTAAACCCTCTCTAAAATGGGCAACATGGCTTATTAATGCTCACCCCTGGTGTTGAGTTGATATTCATGTTGTGGGCATGATTAGCCATTGTTAAAAAATATGTGACCTTAAACACCAATAAATAAATAAATTGTCCAGACCCCCCCCCCCCCCCCCCCCCCCCCCCCCCCCCCCCCCCGGGTGGGGGAGGCATGTGCCTACATGGGGGAATGTTGGGTGCCACCCCTAGATTGCGTCGCATTTCCAAAGTCAAATAACCTGAGAGAACAAAATAAGCAACACTAATGAGGTGTATAAAGGGGGGTAGGCCTAGACTTTATTTAATTTTTTCCTTTGGACTAACCATAACATTAGCTGCATATTTTCCGCACATGCAGATAGTGCTGCCAACATGTCCAACTTCTAAGTACTTCCCTTTTCTTATCATAAATAGCATAAAACATACGAGTGCAGTCTAAAAATTCACCGACTGTCACTGTAAAGCAGATGACAAGAACTTGATCTGTTTCAGTATTCCACAATCATTTTTAGACGGTATTTTTAGACATTAGAAACGTTACGTCATCATTGTTGTTCTAATGGCGTCAAGTCGCGGGCAAAAAAGTCGAACAGAGAGTTTTTTTTATCAAATAAAGATGCCGTAGTATGATGATTTGATTATTAATGTATGATAAACATGAAGTTAAATTCCTTGTGGATAGCTGTACAAGAAAACTGTGTTGATGAATCTTTGTACAATGAACGAATTCACAAATGAACTGGGAAGGGGGTATCGGTCAGGGCAAAAAAGCTTTCATTACTTGTCAATTATTATATAGACTACTGTATGTGTAACATGGGGTCAGGACTGACGTGGTGCTTTCATTGTTACCAGTGAAAAAAGTGGTTGTATCCACAACTTCCAGTAATTGTGCACTGACAGTGACAGCAGCCTAGTGTTAAGGGGTCGTCCAACCTAACTTTGGTCAATTTGCTGACATTTTTCCCAGTGCATCAGAAACAGATAAGAGAAGTAAGGAAAGGCAAATTATGTATCAAAATAATGAGTAAAGTGCATAGATAAAGTACATACAGTCATTTGACCGGTTCCGAACCACTTTTGAATAGTCACGCATTTTTCCATTGAAACATGATTGAATTAAAATCCAGTTGCTATTTAAATGTAGTTAAACATCTCACGTAACAGCAGCAATTGAGCTTTGAAAGTTATTTTTTGTCCACAGCTCACAAAGTTAAGATTTTTTGACGATGTGATTTGACCTATTTCGAACCGATTTATGAATTCCGAATCACTCGTTTTCTTTAATTAAAAACAACATAATTATCAGTTAAAATCGAAAGAAATCTTGTAATTTCAACCAAACTGATGATATTTGAATGCGGTTTTTGTTCTATTAACCCGAACTGATGCAATTAATTTCCAGCGAAACTGATGAGATTATTCTTTTGTGTACCCACAATTTGCACAAGTCAAGGTCGTGAGAAGATCACCAGTCACCTTGTAGCAGTGCCATTCTCGCCCCACTGTTAACTCGTCGCCATAGAGATGTTTCTTCCAGCCTGACATATTCTCTATCAGTGGGTTTGGGTGAGAAATTGCATTTTGCCAGTGGGTGTTTTGTTTGGTGGTGATGCCACTGATGGAGGATGGGGGTGGTGAGGATAGTAGTGACACAGGATTCCTAGACCAAGATGTCTCAGTGAGAAAGCTTAATGGGTGTGTGCACACTGAGGGGGTGGGGGTAGAGTCACACCCCTCCCTTTTTTTTATTACTAACTGCTTTCAGGTAGCTTATGGTGCCATTCTTGGATAAAATGTGGTTGCAATTTGTAAAGAAAATGTGAATATTCTAGGTCAGAAATGCTGCCAAAAGCCGCCTAGGAGCAAACAGAAATAATATTTCTGGAGGAGACAAAAATAAATATTTCGGGAGGAGATTCCCCCCTGGTCTACAGATTCAGTGTGCCTTCCCCACCCCCTAAAATGTACAGACACCCAAATCACCTTTTACTCAGACTTCCCTCAATAAGAAATCCTTGCTATGCCAATAGACAGACATGCTGGTGTGGCATACTGGGAAGCGACGCAGTGCTCGTTTACGAAGGTAAAGAAGTCTTGTTTTGCCGGAAGAAGACAAAGTTTGGGGTGCATTTGACAAATCAAAAATAGGCCATATGACATTATGTTGTATTCCCGATTAGCAGATTAGCAAACGGGCAGAAATATATTACCTCAAGAAATAAATCAAGGGCAATTACACTTCTGGTGCCCCCCCCCCCCCCCCCCCCCCCCACCACCACCACCATTATCAGTAAAGAAAGAAGTGAAAAAACGAAGGAAATAGTTTTTAAACAAATACACAATTTATTTAAAAAAACAAAATACTGGAGTTTTTCTCAAAACAGACATAAAAAGTTATAAAGTCAGTAAAAACTTGAGATATCTTCTCATATTTTGAAACTTAACAACATAATAAATAAAATACAAAAATACTATACTCTCATCACAATTACTAATAATCACAGAATAAGGGAGTAATCTCTGTGTTTTATGCGGGGACTTGATAATTTAAAAATTGTTTATATAAATATAAGCAATATATTCTGTTAATACCTTTGAAACTATAAATCCCGTCATAAATTGTGCTCAAGTAGCATGCTTCTGTGTATGTTTATCTGCATGATTTAACAATATTTAGTGAAGATAATAAATTTTGTACATATGACAGATACACATGAAACAATGATGTTTCAGCCAATGCACCTACAGATTTACTCGAGAGGTGCATTGACTGAAACCTTGCTTTTGCTAACAATGAGTAATTAGGAGAATTATGCATCAGATGATTAATAATAGGGGTAATTTTGAGTAATTCTAGGATGGCAACAGATATCACAAGTGTCCATTTTATGACAGGACTTTGTTTCAAATTTTTTACTCTGTGGTCACTTTGAAAGTCATTTCTATGTGCAGGCAGCTGACCGTCATTTTCTATGTGTGGACACTTTCACAAATTCACAATGACAGTAATTCACAGTAAATATATGTATTGGCATTGACAGTGCCAGTAGTTTACAGAATTTATAAAAAGTCTTTCAATTACTTTATAATCACATCAATCAGGGGTTCTTTTGCTCTTATTGGGACCTAAAATATCTCCAGGGAACAGACCCATACCCCTCCTTGCCATCTCTGTGACATAATTAGCAACAGTGAGTTCATCCCTGCTCTGTGAAAAATGGTTTTGGACCGCATTGACTATCTACTGAAACTTCACCAGAATATCGTCTGTGAAGATTCAAGATAGCCATATGACAAATTATATTTCTTGGCACTTTTATGCAAACTTACCCCTTCTTGAACATCTAGTAATGCTCTACGCACTTTCCTTGTTTTTGTGGGTGTTCTGGGGGTAGCCCTTACTGTATTTCTTTACCATAGAAACCAAGATGGTGGCCTCCAATAACCAAAATGGACGACGGAAACATGTATTACCATAACACACGCTGCACATGCGCAGTAACACCACATATCACTATGGGGATGATGTCACAAGATGGCCACTCATGCGCTACCATGACAACCAAGATGGCGGCCCCCAGTCACGTGAGATCCTGACGATGGGGGTTAATAGGTGCGAGCTATACTACTATTGCCTTTTCTGAAAACAAATTTTCCAGGGACCAACCCTAATCCCCTGCCCAACACCACCTCTCTATTTCATAGCCATGCCCTCCTTTGCCATCAATTCAGACAACAGTGATCATATTTGGTATATTATGGGAGTTGGCTCCAAGTTGTTCAACATCCATTTTGTACCACCCCAAACACCCCCCTCCCCAACCCCCCGATCAGGACTATGCCCCTGGGTCAGAAGGCTTCCACGTTTACACATGTAAACGTGAACGTTTCATTTATGGGCCTTAAACGTTTACAGTTCTGGTAAACGTGTACACGGAATGAAGTTTTAATAGAGTAATTTCCAAGTTTGCAATGCAATATTTTGGTAATGCTTCAGAAATACTGTGTACTGGTTCCGACTTGCCGCCGCCACAGTAACTGAATGAAATCATCTTCAAATCATGTGATATCATATGTGACAGTCACGTGAGCCGCATGGCACGTGCTTATCTTTGGTATTTCCTTCGAAACATGTGTGGGATGTTTTAGTTTATTCGGATTTACATGTATATTCCCAAAGTGATACACAATTGTTCTCGATGATTTCGTTCACCTGACATGGATTATTAATTTATTATTCACACATGGGATGATCTTAGGATCGATTTATGGAGTTTGACAGACTGGCACTTGCGGTGTTTGAAAATTTGGATTCCCCTGCATGGTTTGTAGACTTTGTTTATTTTTGCGACATTGCATTCCACTCTCAAGTCTGATATTGTCACTATTGTGTGCCATGGCAACTCGCTCCAACATTACTGTTTGAAAAAACACAAGGAATTTCACCCCGAACCCACCGGAATGAGCTCGGAGACCCCCATAAATTTCAAAATTTACCTGGGGGAGAACCCCCCCCCCCCCCCCCCCCCCCCCCCCATAGACCGAGCGACTTTGCCTTCGGCATCTGCATGCTGTGATCGTTCGTCTACATCGTTTTGGACGAACTGTAAATCGGCTGTCTCAATAACATAAATTGTATGCCCTGTACGCAAAGATATGATGAACTTACTGTGTGTTATTACACACTTCTATCAAATATTGACTACTTGCATTGTTAGTACGTCTAAACGTTTCTGTTTCGTTTACAGACAGTCGTTTGAACGTTTACAATTTTGTCTAAACGTGTGCGCCTTACTGGGTCAATCAGAGATGGTCAGACGAGTAAAACTGTTTGAAATTACAGAAAGAATCATGCCTCAAGGACAGACAACTTTGAAGTCCAAAAATTTTTACACTTTAGTATGGTTTTTCCACATTCTAAAAATAAACAATTTTTGGAGTTGAAAAATATGCTGGTTCGGAACTGATGAAATCAAGGCTTCACGAAAACACGAAATTAAAAAAATAAAATAAAAATGAGTTTGTCTCTTCGAATTGAAGTCTGAAAGGGGAATGATTTTGCTGTAGGAAAATGCCAGAATGTTTTCGGCACCTCATCTTACATGTATTGCCATTATTCAATTCATCGAACCTTCCCAGGCATTTTTTTTGCGCCACGAATTTGGGAGAGTTGACGACATAACATGTAGCTTTGAAAAAGGTAACACTTATTTACATAGGCGCTATTCAAAGTAAATGTAATTACTACATTTTGAAGAAAATTGACATAGCTAACTCGTGACACCTTGGTTTTTCAAAAAATACCTACCTCTGTTTTTTCGTGGCCTCTTCAAATCGTCTTGACCCGGAACTAGTGAACATCCAGAACCGGTCAAATGACTGTATAATTTTTTTCAGGACAAAAAGTGAATTTTATGATTTTGAAGAAGATTAATTTGCCAATGGCATAAGTAACGAACCGGAAAAAGCACAAAATAATCGGCAATTCGAAAGCCTTGTCCTCAATATAATAACATACTACAGACTCGGAGAAAGCATTTTTTTGACGCACACTCTGGTGGGTTTTGATGTTTGAATGGAATTGAAAATTACAGACAACTTGGACCAAAGACAACTCAGACCAAGACAACTCGGACCAATTTTAAAGACAACTCGGACCAACATTGAAGACAAGTCGGCCTAGCTCAACTTCTGAGCTTTGTTTAAAATCGGATATTTATTGCTGCAAACAAAGCTCAACGAACGAAGCGATTTTTCCAATCGGTTGCATGAACTGGGAAACCTGACTACATCATTGTTCTTCATGAAATATATACGTAGTATTTGAGTAATATACAACACTCTGTGTGTAGTTTACACATTACTAAAGAAACTGTATTGGTCATTGTAATGTAAGTGGGGGGGAGGGCAGGCACCACGAGCAAGTCGGAAGCAACCGTGGGAGTCCCAATATGGTTACAATGTGCTGCACATAGAACTTGTGGCTGAGTTATGTGTATTCCGCCAGGACTAGCTCTTGTGTTTATTCCAGCATACGACTCATTTCAAAAACTGGAGTCTGATAAGTGCTGTTTGTCGTGTAATTCAGTTTATTTAGGTCAAATCGTGATTCGACATGCTAGCTATGTATGATTCATAGCTTCATCCATTGATCTGGGTGAGTCATTGTTGACATTAGAGTGTATCCGTCTGACGACAGTTAGGTAATTCAGACTAACGTTGGTGATACGATAAATGAGTTAGAATGTATCGGCGACCTTTATACAATTGATGGTCGGTTAACTGTGATATAGGCGTCGAGTGCACCTGTGATTCACAGTGAAGAAAAGAAGCACATGTTGTTTGGCTGATACGATGTACATCAGGGACCGTGATACAATTAGTGGTCCATTAACCGTAATATAGGCATCAAATGCGCCTGTAATGTCTCGGTTAATTATCGTATGGGCGCTTGTGTTTATTCCACTAAGCGACACAGCCTATCTTATGACGGCGTGTAATATGTTTTATTTGTGACATCGTATCAGTATTTGGCATGTGTAATAGGGCACATTTGTGGAGGCATGCTGAATTGTTGAATGCAGGTGCTTTTAATTCAGACTAACGTTGGTGATACGATAGATGCGTTAGAATGGATCGGCGACCTTTTTTCAATTGGGTGGTCGGTTAACTATGATGTAGGCGGCAAGTGCACCTGTGATTCACAGTGAAGAGGAAGAGCACACGTTATTTGGCTGACACGATGTATATTGGGGACCTTGATATAATTGCTGGTCCATTAACCGTGATATAGGTGTTAGGTGCGCCTGTGATTTCTCGAGTAATTGTTGTATGGGCGCTTGTGTTTATTCCACTAAGCGACTCAGCCTATATTATGGAGGCATGTAATAAGACGACGCCAAGGCTGTAATTGTTTCCAATAAATGGATGCTGCCCTTTTAGGACGGAATAATGTTTTGCATATAAGATCGTATCAGTTTCCAGCATAGTATATGACCATTCTAGCCTGGATTGTTATTGTTTCCAATAAAGTGACGCTGCCCTATTATTGGGCCGATACAATGTTTTGTATATAAAATCGTACCAGTTTTCAACATGGACTAGGACCTTTTAAACGGCCTATCAGTATGAGCTAGCTGCATCATTGGAGAAATGCGCTTCTGAATTATTAGGCTCATACCATTATTTGAGTAAGTAACTGTCATCAAACAGGGGGATATTGTCCCATGACGGAAAGCGACTGAACTTTTCTATACATTTGTGCTTTCTGAGCTTGTGGAGCTTGGAGCTCGCGATAAAAGAGCTGATTTCAGTATAGTACATTGAAATTCGTATGTGCTTCGGTATAACATTTGTTTAGCCTGAAGCCTATTGGTACTTGTCCGGAATTTAATCCGCTATGCCTGACTAGTTTCAACCTTTACGGTTTTATCAAAGAAACAAATACCTCAAGACTTCAATTTGTGTAAGTCTGAGACTACCGATTCTTGGTCGGTAATGTATTGTGGTATATAGGAAATATAGGTCGCTATGGGTGAGCACCACTTGATACCAATTCGTTGAATGTTACAGCTTTCAGACATGGCTGAGACTTGAATTTGAACACTGCTGTTTTTCAGGTTCTGGGCAATATATTATCAACTGTTTATTGTAATTTCATATATTGCTATTTCAAGGAAATATGATTGATTTTCAGGAGGCGTTGCCTCGACCGTTAATTATGTTTCACACCTTATTCTGTTCGTGTCTGAGGACCAGGTGTTTGTGCAAGACTGAGTGTGTTTTGTTTGCACTCGATTGTTTATGCCTTTTTATGGCTTGTTTGAAACAACTCTAATTGGAGAACTGATGTGACTGTCGCACTTTATTGACTTGACTGTCGCTTATGTATGCACTTTAGTGTTTGTGCATTCGTGGCTCATTTGAGTTCGTTCTAATTGGAGAACTATAGCCATTCTAGCAGTCTTTTAGGTCGACTGTCTGAGACGCTCAGTGACTTGTATGTCGCTCTCAGAAGTTTCAGAGCTTGCAGGAAATACACAGAACACTGTGTATAACACGGGCTTGTGGTGTGAAACTCCGATTCAGTTTCTAAATCGACCGCCAGGCTCTGCTGTCTGGGATAGAAACCGTCGAGCGATGAAGCTTGCAAGCAGGCTGGAGGTACACAGGCTGTGTACGACACGGGCTTGTGGTGGAAGCTTCAGGGTTTGGCAAGCTGGCGGGCAATAACACACATTAATACGTTAGCACTGGCTTGTGGTAGGCAAACCCCTGTTGGCTATGTGTAAAGTCTGCAAGCAGGCTGGGAGTATACAGAAAATTCTATATACAACACTGGCTTGTGGTAATGAGACTTTACGGTTTCGAAGCTGGCAGGCAATGTCACATAAATGTGTATTGCACGGGCTTGTGGTAGCGAAACCTGTGATAGCCAACACACTGAACATAAATAAATACAATACAATAGTGTAAAAACGCGAGAGTGAAATAGCGATTAAATCAGTCGAAAAATGCGAATGTGCAGTCGCGATACCTGGTGTTTGATACAAACGAATCTCAGTGGTTTCGTATTCACGTGTGTGAAAATCATAATCGTGCATTGAGAATCAAATTTGTGGAAACTTCAACAGTGTTATCGGTTGATTAAAGATGGCGTCCGAGCTGTACGTGTAGTATACGTGGAAATACAGAGGCATAGCAGATTAAATTCCGGACAAGTACCAATAGGCTTCAGGCTAAACAAATGTTATACCGAAGCACATACGAATTTCAATGTACTATACTGAAATCAGCTCTTTTATCGCGAGCTCCAAGCTTCACAAGCTCAGAAAGCACAAATGTATAGAAAAGTTCAGTCGCTTTCCGTCATGGGACAATATCCCCGTTTGATGACAGTTACTTACTCAAATAATGGTATGAGCCTAATAATTCAGAAGCGCATTTCTCCAATGATGCAGCTAGCTCATACTGATAGGCCGTTTAAAAGGTCCTAGTCCATGTTGAAAACTGGTACGATTTTATATACAAAACATTTTATCGGCCCAATAATAGGGCAGCGTCAATTTATTGGAAACAATAACAATCCAGGCTAGAATGGTCATATACTATGCTGGAAACTGATACGATCTTATATGCAAAACATTATTCCGTCCTAAAAGGGCAGCATCCATTTATTGGAAACAATTACAGCCTTGGCGTCGTCTTATTACATGCCTCCATAATATAGGCTGAGTCGCTTAGTGGAATAAACACAAGCGCCCATACAACAATTACTCAAGAAATCACAGGCGCACCTAACGCCTATATCACGGTTAATGGACCAGCAATTATATCAAGGTCCCTGATATACATCGTGTCAGCCAAATAACGTGTGCTCTTCCTCTTCACTGTGAATCACAGGTGCACTTGACGCCTACATCACAGTTAACCGACCACCCAATTGAAAAAAGGTCGCCGATCCATTCTAATGCATCTATCGTATCACCAACGTTAGCCTGAATTAAAAGCACCTGCATTCAACAATTCAGCATGCCTCCACAAATGTGCCTTATTACGCATGCCAAATACTGATACGATGTCACAAATAAAACATATTACACGCCGTCATAAGATAGGCTGTGTCGCTTAGTGGAATAAACACAAGCGCCCATACGATAATTAACCGAGAAATTACAGGCGCATTTAATGCCTATATTACGGTTAATGGACCACTAATCGTATCACGGTCCCTGATGTACATCGTATCAGCCAAACAACACGTGCTTCTTTTCTTCACTGTGAATCACAGGTGCACTCGACGCCTATATCACAGTTAACCGACCATCAATTGTATAAAGGTCGCCGATACATTCTAACTCATTTATCGTATCACCAACGTTAGTCTGAATTACCTAACTGTCGTCAGACGGATACACTCTAATGTCAACAATGACTCACCCAGATCAATGGATGAAGCTATGAATCATACATAGCTAGCATGTCGAATCACGATTTGACCTAAATAAACTGAATTACACGACAAACAGCACTTATCAGACTCCAGTTTTTGAAATGAGTCGTATGCTGGAATAAACACGAGAACTAGTCCTGGCGGAATACACATAACTCAGCCACAAGTTCTATGCGCAGCACATTGTAACCATATTGGGACTCCCACGGTTGCTTCCGACTTGCTCGTGGTGCCTGCCCTCCCCCCCACTTACATTCAAAATATCAAGAAATCTACTTTTTTAGTCGAGTTGTGACGAAGTCAAACTCGACTTATAGTTTGGTGAATGGCGGGCGGGCGGGCGGGCGGGCGGGCGTAAACAATTGGTTTCCGGATGATAACTTGATAGTGGTTGAACTCACATTCATTAAACTTCATACATAGGTTGGTCTTGGTGGGAGGAAGAACCCTATTGATTTTGGACATGCTACGTCGAAGGTCAAGGTCAGTGACCTTGAACGTAGTAAATCTTAAACAATTGGTTTCCGGATGATAACTTGATAATGGTTCAACTCACATTCATGAAACTTCATAGGTAGATTGGCCTTGGTGAGGGGAAGAACCCTATTGATTTTGGACTCGCTACGTCAAAGGTCAAGGTCAACGTGACCGTGAACATAGTAAATCGCAACAATTCCTTTCCGGATGATAACTTGATAGTAGTTCAACCTACATTCATGAAACTTCATAGGTGGGTTGGCCTTGGTGCGAGGAAGAACTCTATTGATCTTGGACTCACCAGATCAAAGGTCAAGGTCACAGTGACCTTTAACATAGTATATCGCAACAATTGGTTTCCGGATGATAACTTGATAGTGGTTCAACCTAGAGTCATGAAACTTCATAGGTGTGTTGGCCTTGGTGCGAGGAAGAACCCTGTTGATCTTGGACTCACCAGGTCAAAGGTCAAGGTCACAGTGACCTTGAACATAGTATATCGCAACAATTGGTTTCCGGATGATAACTTGATAGTGGTTCAACCTAGAGTCATGAAACCTTACAGGCGTGTTGGCCTTGGTGCGAGGAAGAACCCTATTGATGTTGGACTCACCAGGTCAAAGGTCAAGGTCACAGTGACCTTGAACATAGTATATTGCAACAATTGGTTTCCGGATGAGAACTTGATAGTGGTTCAACCTAGAGTCATGAAACTTCATAGGTGTGTTGGCCTTGGTGCGAGGAACTGTTGTCACAACTCGACATTGGATCGGTGATCCTGAGCGGCATTTTTATTGAGTCAGCACCAGAGTTGTTTAGAGTTGTTTAGATGAATTCCGTCATCAAGGAATTCCGCAATTGACTGAAAAATCGGTTTAGGGCTGCAGAGCGAAACGAAACAGCTCAGCAGCGTGCATGCCTGTGAAATAGCCACTTCGAAAAAATTAAGTTTACCATTAAAATGAACCCATTAATTCATATTATGACATACATAAATCATATTACAGAGGGACTTATCTGTAATATGATTTATGTATGTCGTAATATGAATTAGTGTGTTTTATCATCGGATTCTGTTTGGTGATTTTGTGTGTAGCAATCTGCCTTTGGTCTGGTGTATTTGCTGAATAAATCTTATCTGAGGTGCATTATTAAACGATCAATTGTTAAAGCCGCTTGACATTGCGTCTATCCCCCCCCCCCCCCCCCCCCCCCCCCCCCCCCCCCTTAAACACACACACAAAACACACACTCCTTGATACATTCAACCGCTTGAAAATGAAGGCTCACTCAATGAGAATAAAGGGAGGGGGTAAAAAAATTGCACAGCTGAGAATAGCATACATTCGTTCGACGCTCTCAATGGTTTTGTTGCAAAATCTGAACCTGTGTGTTTCAGCCCAAATGATTTACACGAGAATAAAAAGGGACTCATAATTACGATTAGATAAAAAAAAGTCATTAAAGTTACCCCTATTTTCGTTGGCATCAGCGCCGTGCCTGTTAGCAACACGTCTTTTGAATTTACCGGACTATAAAGCGCAGGGTGGTGAGGAATAATTTGAGGAAAATTATTTATTTATTGGTGTTTAAGGTCACATACTTATGCACAATGGCTAATCGTGACCGTGACAGTTTTACGGGTGGAGGAAGCCGGAGTACCCGGAGAGAACCACCGAGCAACGACGAGCAGCTGTCAGCTCTCCAGCATCGTAACTCTGAACTCTGCACCGCAGCACAGGCAGGGTTAGATTGGTTGAAGACATGCGCACCATCGACGTTGTTACGGTGTGGAATTATTAATGATATTGGTAACAGAAAGAAATCTGAGAATCAGCAACAAAACTATGAATTTAACTATTCTGAAATTTAATTAAAAAAAATTGATATAAAAAAAAATGATACAAAGATCTTTTACACTAATTGGGTTACAGAAAATAAAAAAAAACAATGGTACTTATCAATTATAGAATTAGTCCAAAGTACAGTTTGACAGAATCCAGTAATCCAGTGGCGAAGTATCTTCTGAAGAAAGTTACCAGCTGGTACATGTAGTATTAAATCCAAGAATGTCACTTCAGAAACAGTATCCCGTAGATTTGTAATAAAATTTTCACTTAGAAATTTCAGCAGTCTCCAATAAAATATAATAAAACGCTCTGCAAAATTCAAATGGAGTAAAAATCCAAGAAGTATTGGCGCCACAGGTAATTTCCAAATAATCCAGTAGAATCCTGGCTTTTCACAAAATAATATTATTCTGTTTCACAGAAAGTATAAATTCTCTTTTCCAAGACGAATAGATTCTCTTCAAAATTCTCTTTTGGAATCAATCTTCCAAAATCACAAAGACGCACTGCTTCTATAATAAATGCACTGTTCTGAAACAATAATAATCTCCAATGGAAACAATTGAAGTTAGTCTTTCTGAAATGGTTTTCTAAAATGAGTTTTTGAATTCTGTTGACAAACCTTTATATAGTAACCAGATAGAATGTCCCAGAAGAGGAAGTTTCTGCAATGTTCTATTAGTTTCTGGGGGATTCTGTTAAAGTTCAAGTAAACAAGGTCATTGACCTATTTAAACAATTAAACAATCAACAGCTATATGTACAATATATCAGTGTAACAAAGATGTAAACAAGGTCACTGAGTGCAAAAGAGTTAGACCAGTCAGAAAATGCAGAAATAAAAAAAAATCTTTCTCACATAATTATCAACTTAAGGATATATCAATCTCAATATAATATGGGGGCTATAACACACCCCGCCTTAAAAGAAAAAGTTTGAAGGTACTGAAAACTTTTTACATAATTTTAGCAGACTCTGACTGGTTTACAATACACACACACCATAATCTTCACAATTTTTTTTTTTTTTTTTTTTTTTTTAACCCTTTACCTAACATGAAAAGCAGACGACACTTGCAAAAAAAATTCTTGAATAACTAATTTTTTTTCATTTTTTGTCTCAAAAACATAGGTTATGACCCCTCGTTGGAACGAGCTCGACGAGCTCGTTCCAACGAGGGGTCATAACCTATGTTTTTGAGACAAAAAATGAAAAAATAATAAAAATTCATTGACGATTTTTGAGAATCGCGCTGGCCGGTTTTGGCCGTTATGTTGGGTGAAGGGTTAATAAACATATATACACTTGAAGTGAATAGGGACCGATCATATCATTTTAAATTAGGATATTCTGGAAAGAGCATCAGCTACAACATTATCTCTTCCCGAAATATGCCTAATCTCTAAATTATATTCTTGAAGGGCTAAACTCCACCGCAATAATCTTTGATTCTTGTTTTTCATTTTATTGATAAAAGTTAAGGGGTTATGATCGGTGTAAACTGTAATTGGACATTGGGCGGTTCCAAGATACACATCAAAATGGGTTAATGCCAAAATTAGAGCCAAAGTTTCTTTTTCTACTGTAGAGTAATTCTTTTGATGTTTGAGAAATTTTCTGGAAAAATAACATACAGGGTGATCAATACCTTGGGAATCTTCCTGGGCAATATACCCACCTGCTCCATTGTCACTTGCATCTATGAATAATTTGAAGGGCTTTTCATAATTGGGACTGGCCAGGACAGGGGAATTATTTAATAAAGTTTTTTAATCTGTTAAAGGATTTCTGGCATTCCTCAGTCCAAACAAACTTAACCCTTTTGCTCAATAAAGTGGTCAAAGGGGAAACAACATCTGAAAAATTTAAACAAAATTTTCTGTAATATCCAGCCATGCCTAAGAATCTCATGAGCTCTTTTTTAGAGCTTGGTACTGGAAAATTTACAATGGCATCAACTTTCGCCGCAATCGGCCTCACCTGCCCCTGCCCCACAACATGACCTAAATAATTTACAGTTGCTTTGCCAAATTCTGATTTTACCAAGTTAATAGTTAGGTTGGCTTGGGTCACTTTGTCAAATTCTTGAATATGCTTTAGATGATCAGCCCAATTTGTATCTGTGTGTATAATAACATCATCAATATAAGCTTCACTGTGATCTAGGTCTGCAATTAAGTGGTTAACCATGTGCTGGAACATTGCCGGAGAGTTTTTCATGCCAAAAGGGGTAACTTTATATTGATACAATCCAAATGGTGTAACAAAAACAGATATTTCTTTTGCTTTTTCTGTTAAAGGGACTTGCCAATAACCCTTTAACAAGTCAAATTTTGTCACAAATTTAGCATGGCCAAGTTTGTCAATGCAGTCATCAATTCTTGGAATTGGATAATTGTCTGTTTTGGTGAGGCTGTTCACCTTTCGGTAATCCGTACAAAATCGGTAACTGCCATCAGGTTTTGGGACGAGTATACAGGGCGAACTCCAGTTGCTATGGCTAGGTTCTATGATATCATTGTCCAGCATATACTGTATTTCCTTTCGCATGATCTCAAGCTTTGAAAGGGTTCAATCTATATGGATGCTGTTTGATGGGATTTGCCTCTCCTACATCAACATCATGAAAAATAACAGATGTCCTACTAGGCACATCGGGAAATAAGTGTTGATATTTGAAAATTAAATCAACTAAATCTTTTCTTTGGCCAGGCAGTAAATAATCTGTTTTATTTTGTAGATCTCTCAGGACATCTGAGTTCTGTAACTTCAGAGGTACATTTTCGCCGCCTTCATGAATATCCTCTACAGGATTTTCCAGCTCATCCATGTGGGTGACTGTTGAGACTGGTAGAGAGTTTGGTTCTCTCTCATAATAAGTTTTCAACATATTTATATGGCACAGCTGAGTATTTTTGAGTCTATCGGGAGTCTCAACAACATAATCAGTATCACTGATCTTGTGCTTAACAATATAAGGGCCTGAATATCTTGCTTGTAAAGCATTGCCCTTTACAGGGAATAATACTAGCACCTTGTCCCCAGGTTTAAAGGTGCGAAATTTCGCCTTTTTGTCATACCAGGTCTTCATATGACTCTGGGCTTTCTGTAAATGTTTATTTGCCATTTCTCTGGCCTGGTGCAATTTTTCCTTAAAAGTGGACACATAGTCCAGGAGAGAAATTTCAGGTGGCTCTTCCTCGAGCCATTTCTCCTTCAAAGCAGTGAGTGGACCCCTCACTGAGTGTCCAAACACTAATTCAAAAGGGCTGAACCCCAGAGATTCCTGTACAGTTTCACGGACTGCAAATAAAAGGAGATGTACTCCTTCATCCCAATCCTTCTCATTATCCTCCCCATAGGCCTTTATCATGGTCTTCAGTGTTTGATGAAAGCGTTCTAGAGCTCCTTGACTTTCGGGATGATAGGCACTTGATGTGTACTGCTTAATTTTGAGCTCATACATCACCTGCTGAAAAATGTTTGACATAAAATTTGAGCCTTGGTCCGATTGCACGGACCTGGGTAGACCGAAAGTCGTGAAAAATTTTATCAAGGCCTTAACTATAGTCTTAGTTTTAATATTTCTTAGAGGAATAGCCTCAGGAAATCGTGTAGAAGCACACGTGATGGTAAGAAGATATTCATTTCCAGATCTTGTTCTAGGCAATGGGCCAACACAATCAGTAATAATTCTACTAAATGGCTCCTCAAAAGCAGGGATTGGTTGAAGGGGAGCAGGAGGAATCTTCTGGTTGGGTTTTCCTACAATTTGACAGGTGTGGCAGGTTTTACAAAATTCGACAACATCCTGTCGAAGCTTGGGCCAGTAAAAACATTGTTGAATACGAGAGTAGGTTTTCCTAACTCCCAAATGTCCAGCCATTGGATTATCATGAGCCAGGCTTATTATTTCATTCTGGTATTTAGTGGGGACAACTATTTGATAAATAACCTCCCAATCACTATTGGAGGGTACTTCTGGTGGTCGCCATTTCCTCATAAGTACACCAGATTTTCTGAAATAACCGACAGGGGAGTTTTGGGCTTCAGCCTGTGTTAGAGCCTTTTCACGTGGCTCGGCAAGGTCAGGATCACTTTCCTGTTCCTGAATTAAAGATGTCCGGGAAATGACATTCAAGGAGGTCCCCCTATCACTCTCAGGTGTAGTGGCCTCTTTACAATGTCTGGACGAGTCATCACTTTGACTCAAAAAAGTCTGAGACAAATCAATGTCTTCAGAATCCGTAATTCTGTGACAGTTCTTATCCTCAGCTTGGCTGTTTAAATCAACACAATTGAGGTTGTTATCAACCTCAGTTTTCTTTGCCATGGACCGAGTCACAGCACATGCTGGAAAGGCAAAAGGAAAACATTCCTTCAAATTAATAATACTTTCATCTGTGCTCGGCTTATCCACCACTTGAGGTTCTACAGTGACTTTGTCACCAGCTAAGTCATTTCCCAATAATAAAGAAATACCTTTTACAGTTAGAGTAGGTCTGATTCCTACTGTCACAGTCCCATTTACTAAGCTACTTCTTAAATTTATTTTATGAAGTGGGACATTTAAAGAGTTTGACTCAATACCTGATATTAGAACTTGTGCCCCTGTTGCACTTTCTTCAGAAAATGGCAAAATGCCTTCTAACATTAATGACTGAGTAGCCCCTGTGTCTCTCAGTATTTTTATTGGTAAGGAACAGTGCTTATCCCCATCAAGGGAAACAAAGCCTTCAGAAATGAATGGCTTATAATTTTCTAAAGCATCTTGCTTTATAACATAATTTTCAGGGCATGGAGCACATGCTAGTGCATTCTGTGAAGTTGAGGACTCATTTTTCCTTTTTAACAGCCAGCAAT
Source organism: Pictodentalium vernedei (assembly GCA_031216915.1). Taxonomy (NCBI): domain Eukaryota; kingdom Metazoa; phylum Mollusca; class Scaphopoda; order Dentaliida; family Dentaliidae; genus Pictodentalium; species Pictodentalium vernedei. The sequence goes on along the minus strand of CM062297.1, from coordinate 623,957,272 downwards.
CAGATAATAAATGACCTGCTTTCTTACAATAATTACAAGTTTTAGTTGAACTGTTGGGTCGTAATGGTGTGGGACTGGCATTAGATGACTTATTCTCATTAGGCTTCCTGTTAAATTTGGGTGGTGAAAAGTTTGGAGGATTGGAAGGATGATTAGAAGGATGAGTTTTATCTGAAGTAGGTCTAGGTCCACTTTGGAAAGAATTCTTGTGAAGCCAAAAATTTGTAGAGTTACGACTCATTTTATGAGTTAAGGCATAGTCATCTGCTAGTACTGCTGCTCTATTTAATGTGTCAACTTTTTGTTCATCCAGGTGGGCCTTTATATCTGAATGTATCTTTCCTTTAAACTCCTCAATCAGCATCATTTCCTTTAATTTTGTAAAATCTTTCCCTATTTCTTTTGAGTGGCACTACCTGTCAAATAAATTTTGCTTTTCTCTGGCAAATTCCACATGAGTTTGATTTTCATTTTTATAATAATTTCTGAATTTCTGCCTATAGGCCTCTGGAACAAGTTCATATGCCTTAAGTATTGCCTCTTTAACAGCGTCATAATTGTTGCTTTGCTCAGAAGATAGAGCGGAATAGATTTCTTGGGCCTTCCCTTTCAAAACACTTTGCAGTAGCAAAGTCCAGACATCCCTTGGCCATTCTAAACTTGTTGCCACTTTTTCAAAATGTAAAAAATATTTATCAACTTCTTTTTCTTGAAAGGGGGGAACTAGCCTAACATGTTTAGTTGCATCAAATCTACTTGGGGAAATTACATTTGAGCCTTGACGCTGTGATTCTAATTCTTTTATTTTTATTTCCTTTTGAATTTCTAATTCTTTTAAGTGAATTTCTTTTTGAGTTTCTATTTCCCTTAATTTTAATTTCCTATCCTCCTTTTCTTTTTGAGCCTGAATTTGAATTTGTTCCATTTCTTTTTGAGCTTCTAATTCTTTTAATTTCATTTCATTTTCCTGCCTTTTCATTTCTTGTTGCATTTCTAATCTCTTTAGTTCCAATTCTAACTTTTTAAGTTCAAGAGCATCAGTAGGTTGTGGTTCAGCGACAGGTTACCCAGACTGAGGCAAAAGACCCTCCTCAATATAATGATTAACAATGAGCTGTTTAAGTTTATGCTTGTTCAGACCAGGGGTGGCAGGTAATTTTAGATACTGAGCAAGTTGAAATAAATCCTCCTTCTTAAGAGATTCTAAAAGGGCCAAACTAGGAGATCTTTCAAATTCAGAAATAAGTTCTGTCACAATAAATACCATGATGAAAAGGTTTGCTGGCTCTTAGATTATATAAATAATAATACTGAAATTTTCTAAGAAAATTTAGATGTTTCGACTATGAGCCAAACTAATAATTGCAATATGCAAATAAGGCTTTCTCGTTATCTTATATTCAATCTCGGCAACGAGCCCCCAATTTCTGTTACGGTATGGAAATATTATTGATATTGGTAACAGAAAGAAATCTGAGAATCAGCAACAAAACTATGAATTTAACTATTCTGAAATTTAATTAAAAAAAAATTGATATAAAAAAAAAAATGATACAAAGATCTTTTACACTAATTGGGTTACAGAAAATAAAAAAAAACAATGGTACTTATCAATTATAGAATTAGTCCAAAGTACAGTTTGACAGAATCCAGTAATCCAGTGGCGAAGTATCTTCTGAAGAAAGTTACCAGCTGGTACATGTAGTATTAAATCCAAGAATGTCACTTCAGAAACAGTATCCCGTAGATTTGTAATAAAATTTTCACTTAGAAATTTCAGCAGTCTCCAATAAAATATAATAAAATGCTCTGCAAAATTCAAATGGAGTAAAAATCCAAGAAGTATTGGCGCCACAGGTAATTTCCAAATAATCTAGTAGAATCCTGGCTTTTCACAAAATAATAATATTCTGTTTCACAGAAAGTATAAATTCTCTTTTCCAAGACGAATAGATTCTCTTCAAAATTCTCTTTTGGAATCAATCTTCCAAAATCACAAAGATGCACTGCTTCTGTAATAAATGCACTGTTCTGAAACAATAATAATCTCCAATGGAAACAATTGAAGTTAGTCTTTCTGAAATGGTTTTCTAAAATGAGTTTTTGAATTCTGTTGACAAACCTTTATATAGTAACCAGATAGAATGTCCCAGAAGAGGAAGTTTCTGCAATGTTCTATTAGTTTCTGGGGGATTCTGTTAAAGTTCAAGTAAACAATGTCATTGACCTATTTAAACAATTAAACAATCAACAGCTATATGTACAATATATCAGTGTAACAAAGATGTAAACAAGGTCACTGAGTGCAAAAGAGTTAGACCAGTCAGAAAATGCAGAAATAAAAAAAAATCTTTCTCACATAATTATCAACTTAAGGATATATCAATCTCAATATAATATGGGGGCTATAACAGACGTGCAGTACGCCTCAGTACACAGCGTCATCGTGCCCCCATGTAGGCAATCGGGGTGAAGTGTCTTGCCCAAGGACACAACGCGGTTGCCACAGGTGGGATTCGAACCGAGGACCTCTCAGCTTGCAGCCTGCACCTCTACCAACTGAGCCACATTTGAGGAAAAGAAAAAGATCGAACGGAAAGGGGCAATTCCATGCAAGGTAGGACATGACAGGTGAAAATTATAATTGGCTATATCCATTATAAATTGCTTGATTTGTGTAGCCAATATATCAAAGTTAACTGAAATAACAAAATTTACCGCGAGTTTGTAGGTACTTTTGAAATTTTAAAAAATTATTTGAGGCTATACATTTTAAAGTGTGTTATAACTACACCATGGATGTTATTTGCAAAAGAAGTATTCATGTTTTTAGATTGATTAGACTATTATTTCACGATGTTTATTGAAGAATAAGGTTGTGTGATAATTATTTAGAAGTTTGGATCATTATTCAAACAAACATATTAATACTCCATTCTTCTGAAGTTATAGGTGTTTATAATGTTACGTCAGTCACGATAAAGTACCTTACATTGATGCCATAGAGATGGATATGAACAGAAACCAATGGCATTGTAAAATCTCCTCCTTCATTACAGTTGAAATAAATTGAGCAAATTATTATTTGACTTTATGAGATAGAACATAAATATTTTGGCCATCGAAAAATGTCACGTCAGTCACGCGTTACGTCAGTCACAGACTGTTACGTCAGTCACATTGTGAAATTTTCGCAGACTGCACATGTATTAATTATACAAGATCCTAATTTTGTACAAATTCATTTTTAGCTCAACTTTGGCGAAGCCAAATTTGAGCTTATGCCATGGCCAGTCGTCCGTCTGTCCGTCAACAATTCAGTACGGCTCGGGCTAGAGGCCGTATTTATGACCCAATCTTTACGAGACTTCTGAGGTACCTTTGTTATGACCGTGGGACGAGAACAAGTGTTTTGGGGCCTGATCCAAAATTCAAGTTGGCCGCTGGTGGCCATTTTGTACAGCCTTAGGTGAAATCAGATTTTTGCGCAGAACTTCCATATGAAAGCGCTGATTTGAATAATTTTTTGTATGAATGTTTAGTACCATGGGATACATCAGATATAATACAGGTTTTTTTCTCGTAAGTAAATTATACAAATTAGACTAACTTTGATGTATTTAGTGTTACTTTCAGCACTGTAAGTGCAAATGCCAATACGGCTCGGGCTAGAGGCCGTATTTATAAACCGATCTTTACGAAACTTCTTGGGTACCTTTGGTATCACCGTGGGACGATAACGAGTGTTTTTGGGTGCGGTCCAAAATTCAAGATGGCCGATGGCAGCCATTTTGTACAAAATTAGGTGCAATCAGATTTTTGCAGAGAACTTCCATATGAAAGTGCTGATTTGAAAAATTTTGTGTGTGAATGTTTAGTACCATGGGATACATCACATATAATACAGGTTTTTTTCTCGTGCAGACAGAAATTATGCAAATTAGATGAACTTTAATTTTTTCAGTGCTACTTACACACAGTAAGTACACATGTCAATACGGCTCGGGCTAGAGGCTGTATTTATCAACCGATCTTCACGAAACTTCTTGGGTACCTCTGTTATCACCTTGGGACGGGAACATGTGTTTCTGAGTGCGGTCCAAAATTCAAGATGGCAGCCAGTGGCCATTTTGTACCGAAATTAGGTCCACCAATCAGTTTTTTGTACACAACTTCTATACGGCTCAGGCTAGACGCCGTATTTATGAACCGATCTTTACAAAAGTCATTTAAGTGGATTTTAATACTTAATTCTATATAATTCTATGAGCTAAGTGGGAAATAATGTAATAAAAGAAAACACAAGAAGCAGGAAAGATTAAAATAAGTCAATTAGATAAGCAATTTTGCATAATTGTTCAAATCTGAAGACACAGAAATCTTTGTTCAATCTTGTTACGTCAGTCACGTTACGTCAGTCACGCAAACTTTTCATCCCTCACTGTAATATACCTAATGTTCCTCAAAAACAGTGATCATGTTTTATCATGTGTTCATCCTAGATATATACATATATAAACTGGACTTGTCCTGCGAATAGCTTGAGGAGACTATTTAATAATCTGAACCACCAGAAAAAGTCATATCCTTTTTGTGTTACGTCAGTCACGACCAAAAATTCCACCCTGCTTCCAGGTATTTTCTAGAAGGATGTTCTTTCTTTTGCTACTGTATAGTTTGGAGGCATGACATAATACTAAGGCAAATTTAATTTACATTTACAGTCACTAGGTATATAAAAATAAGCAAAATTTGTCAACCTGTTACGTCAGTCACGCGTGGAACAGCCCAAAGATAAAAAATGTGCATGGAATCAGGGGAGCCGAAAGAAATGATGAGAGGGGGGGAGGGGGGGTGCAGGAGGACACCTTTCCTCAGGCAAATAGATCCGCTAGTAAGTTTATAATGGCAGTGCTTGGGGCACATATTTCATTTAACCGTTATTGTAATCAACTTATTACAATAGCGGTTAATATAAACTTTTTCATCAAGTGCTATTGTAATAAACTTGCGCAAACTTTTTCATCAACCGCAATTATAATAAACTTATTACAATAGCGGTTGATGGCTTAATGCAAACATTTTCAACGACCGCTGTTGTAATAAACTTTTAACCATTACTGTTGACGCACACATTTCCACCAACCGCTATTGTAATAAATTTATTACAATAACGGTTAATTCGAGTGTCTGTCCTGTCCTTATTCTAATAAGTTTTTTTCATTAGTTTGAGAATAAGCTAACTGTGCATTTCCTCAGCAGAGGAGCCAGTTTCATTCAAGATTTGATCTCTTTATCCACCACAGCAGCAAAAAAATAATGAAATTGTCTTTATGGCAGATTTGAAGTATTTTGCTCCGGACTTGGGGAGCTGACAGCTGCTTGTCGTTGCTCAGTGGTTCTCACTGGGTACTCCGGCTTCCTCCACCCGTAAAACTGTCACGGTCATGATTAGCCATTGTGCATAAATATGTGATCTTAAACACCAATAAATAAATCAATAAATAAATAATTTTGCTCCGGACAATGGCCGAAAAAACCATACAAATACGGATGTCATTGGCACTAGCTCCTTAAGCCTCATTTTGTTTTTTCAAATACATCAACATTTGTACGGTTACAATTGTGGTTAAAATATTTGTAAAATACAATATGACCCTAATATAGTTGACAGAGATGGAGAACCGGGGATGAATTGGGCGACAGATTGGCAACTATTTCTCCGGGCCTGTGGAATAGACGATTGGCTATTTCTCGGAAGCCTCTGAAATAGCCACTTAGAAAAAATGAAGCTTACTATTAAAATGAACCCGTAAGCGCCCACCCACACACACCGACACCACCACCACATTGCGCTTACGTGCTTCCGTTGGCGATGTCTGTAGAACTCAGGCATATCAACATATCTTTTAATCACATGCACCAACCTCGTGGTTTCATAAAAAAGGGGTAAATAAAACGTCTCAAGTAAATCTAAATGACCAGAAAATCGATGAAAATATTGTAATTCTCTCATACATCACGTATACAATATACACATCATGTCATTGTTGTAGAAACGCTCAGATATCGCTCCCAGGGCGTCCCAATATAAAAGTTCTTAGGGGGATCCCCCAGACCCACTCCCCCCTTCAAACGGGAGGATACTCACTCCTCCCTAGTCCCTAGTTCAGCGATCTGAACGTAGTGACTACCCCCTTACAAGCGATTAACCACTACGTACAGATCGCTAAATTACCCTCTCCTCATCCCCATCTAGCTGAGGCCTGTGGCGTTTGGGAGATGCCTTCGGCAACTTGACCATGATCCCCCACATCTTACTTAACCCCCTAAATTGAAATCCTCGCGCCTTCTGCCTTCGCAGAAATACCCCCAACTGGTGGCGGCGCCACACAGGGGCCTCCCTCCCCCCCCCCCACACTTTTCCCTCGGCCCCCAAAATCAAACTTCAAATTGCTATATGACCTTAGTTTTCCCACCCAATATCACGCCTGCAAATGGCACAACAATACACATCTTGTCATTGTTGTAGAAACGCTCAGATATCGCTCCCAGGGCGTCCTAATATGAAAGTTTTTCCTAGGGAGAACCCCCCCCCCCCCCTCTCCTCCCCCCTCCCCCCCCCCCCCCCCCCCCCCCCACACACACACAAACAAACAAATGGGAGTGGCTTCTCTCCTCTCTAGTTCAGCGATCTGAACATAGTGACTATTCCCTTATGAGTGGGTAGCCACTACGTTCAGATCGCTAAACTACCTCCTCCTCTATCCTCCTCTAGCTCAGGTCTGTGGCATTCGAGAGATGCGAGAGATGCCTGCAGCATCTCGACCTTGGTCCCCCATATCTTACTTAGGACCCCCTAACTTGAAATCCTTCAGGCCACGAATTTCACGCGAACAATCGTTTCGTTCGCGGGATGGTTACGCAAATCCAAAAACCTGCGAACGATGTTTCGTTCACGCAAAAAATATGACGTGAACGAAATTTTATAGTCCAAATTTTTTGTTGTTCATTGATGTGTCAGTGTGCCGTGGTACCCTGATCGCCAGAAATACAACGAATGAGTATGAAGTAGAAGTGGTAGTTTGTCCTGTTGCTTGAACTCATCTAGTACTGTATTTTACACGTGCGATTCTAAACACAACATTTCAACATTTATTTTCATGGACATTATGTAAGTATAGTAACTGACAGCATGAAAGCACGAAACATATCAACCATTGTGGGTTTTTCCATGGTTGTGTTCTATTTGATATTGGTGTAGATTCAGCGTGCTTTCCCCCTCATTAATGTTGCATGCGAATTCACCCCAGTTTTTTTTTCTTCATATCTTATGGATCAAACAAAGGGATGTAGAGGTTGAGATTGAAGACACTAATTTTAAAATTTGGACTAAAATAGTCCAATTTCTGTCGGACTTTATAGTGGCGTTGACATGGAAATGCAGAAAAATATTCATGGAAAAACTTGATCTAACGTTAAACATTTATGTGAGCCGAAATGGCATGGGCCTGGAACACCTACGGTTGTTTCACTAATAGACTTCAATTTTTTGGTAAACACGCATGCACTGGTGTTTGTTTTATTTTTAGCTCAACTTTGACGAAGTCAAATTTGAGCTATTGTCATGGCCCGTCGTCCATCTGTCCGTCCGTCCGTCCGTCCGTCCGTCCGTCCGTCCGTCCGTCCGTCCGTCCGTCCGTCCGTCCGTCTGTCTGTCCGTCTGTCCGTCCGTACGTCAACAATTGGCTATGGCTCGGGCTAGAGGTCGTATTTATGAACCGATCTTTACGAAACTTCTTGTGTACCTTTGTTATGACCCTGGGACGGGAACGAGTGTTTTTAGGTGTGGTCCGAAATTCAAGATGGCTGCCAGCGGCCATTTTGTAACGATGATGCAAAAATCAGTTTTTTGTACAGAACTTCTGTATGAAAGTTCTGATTTGAATAAAGTTTTGTATAAATGTTTAGTACCATGGGATACATCACATATAATACGGGTTTTTTTCTCGTGCGTAAATTATGCAAATTAGACTGACTTTGATTTATTTAGTGTTTCTTTCAGAGCTGTAAGTGCCAAGCTGCTATGGCTCGGGCTAGAGGTCGTATTTATGAACCGATCTTTACGAAACTTCTTGGGTACCTTTGTTATGACCGTGGGACGAGAACGAGTGTTTTTGGGTGCGGTCCGAAATTCAAGATGGCTGCCAGCCGCCATTTTGTACCGACGATGCAGAAATCTGTTCATTTTTATACTGTACCAATGACCCAGACATAGCTGCTGGTGCTAACTCTTAAAATATAGGGCCAAACACAAATTTTGCCCCCCAATCCCCCAAATTTGCATCTAAAACCAAAGAAAACATGTCCTGAATGGCCCTCCACACTTCACCTCCACTGCGCATGCGCAGTGTCAAGGACGTTCCGAAATTGGCGCCATTAATCATTCTAAGTTTGGCCCTTCATCAGTTAACATCTGACTGATCTTTGTGCTTGTAAATCTCAGTTTAAATGATGCCAGACACATAAATATTAGTGAAATGGTGATTCTATGGAGGATAGAGAAGGAGGAGAGGAAAAATGTGTGACAGAATGTTATCAGGGCTGTAACTTAAAATTTTTTATTGAAATTATGTTAAGTTACCTATTTTCGAGGCAGCAGCCATTTTGTTGTCATTCTGGTTATTTAGTTACACTGATTTTTCAGTGTTTTCCTCTCTCCCTTTCCTTTAAGTCCCCTCTTGCTATTCTCCCATGCTTTTGGCATAGTTTCTGTAATTATTATTACTAAAAATTCTTGGGAGTTTTAGCTGAATAACAGAATGAATTCTGTTCTTTTCCCCATGTTTACGTCTTCACCTACGGGTGGTTAGGCGTTGTGTTCTGCATCTACCATCTGATGTTCTGCAGTTTCTTCCCTGGAAGTCTCTGTTTTGCATCAGATAGTGTATTTTTGGTAACTGATTCCGGGCCTGGGTGCCTGGAGTCTTATTTTAGTGTTTTTACACTCATTGTTTACATTTACAACAGCCCTCTGTGTGAGGGGGGGATTTCTTGAAAATAATATCTTGATGTTATTTTAATCATAACTAGATACATTATTATTGTTCGTAAGTGTTGAATAAATTGTTTAAAATATTTTTAAAATTTTTGTCCACACTTAGGCTTGGGATCCATTGGGGCTCAACGTTACTTTTCAGAAACTTGGGCTGTTCTGAAAAAATATTTTTTCAAAATATTTTGATTTCAATTATTTTTTCTATATTAATGGATCATATTATTATTATGTATTTTGATTGCCAGGGGTTGGTGCGAGTACCAGGACTTTGTTTTCTTTTCACATTGAAAGGATTTTGATCAATTGTAATAAGAGGAAGTCTTCCTCTGACTTTTATATCATTCTATATGTGGTCAGTGTACTCGCATTAACTCCTGTTCTGTATCGTATGATTTCGATGACAACATGGGAAGCGTATGTCACGGTATGTTAGTGGGGAATTGGACACTCCGGTCCTTTCCCCGCAGGGTCACTCTACTTTATCAATTTCTATTTCAGACGATCAAGATTAGGGTGATGTATCTGTGATGTCTTCCAACAGTGTGCCTCCGTCGTCACAATTAATGAAGGGCTAGCGGAAAAGTGCTCATGCAATACGCCAATTGCCTAAGAGGACCCTAGTAGGTTTGACGGCCTTTGACGTCTGCAAGCTCGCCCGGTGTAGCGTCCATTCATCGAATGGTTCGGCAGCCGGGTTCGTCCGTTGCGGTCTAGAAGGAGTTTTGGGGTGATGCGAGCACTATAAATCAACCAAATGCACACCCAGTGACGGCGGATTAGAGGGAGAACGGAGGAAGCCTTTTAGTCCGGTTCATAGCTCTTTCTGCTCCATCCGGACGGCGAGCGAGAGAGGCCCCTCTCTCGTACAACAACATCTGGCCCCAGATGTTGTGGTACAAAATGTTTCGCATTCGGAGCATACGTCCGTCGCTCGGGACGCTCTGACATATAGTCAGTCCGGAGTAGACTGTCAATAAGGCTTCCTCATTCTCATGGTAGCGCACACGACCGCTCTTGGCTACGTGACCTCGGATATCCAGTCAGCTTCGCCAGTCAGAGAATCATCGGCGACCAGGTCACACCATCCGGTAGCCAGGGACACGAGGCCTGCAGACTCCGGACGTTCGCATAGGAAGTGTGCGGGAGTCAACGTACACGGAGCTTCCGGCGGCAATGCATCGTAAGACCGCTACTGCACAGGCCTCAGGAACGGACGAGCTTTCCTAAATAGCACAGCTTATCGCAGCATCCCAGCATCAACTGAATCTGTCGCATATTTTTTATCCGACGATGCTGGGTCGGGACGCTCCGCGGAAGCGGGTACGGACGTCCGAAAATTTCATCCGGTTCGACGGGATACCGAAAGGGATTCGGACGATTTCAAGCTTTCCCTTTCGGAACAACATATGCTGTTGTGTATGTCATCTGACTTGATCTTCTACAGCTTCTTCGTCGGACCAGAATGCTGCGATGCCGGATAAGAAACTGATAGCGTCGGTGGACTTAGAATTTTTGGTTCGGTTCAGGGACATCGTCCCTCAGTTCCGACATAGTCCAATAATGTCACACAGACTTTCGAATTATTGAACGACGCTATGTATATTATTATTATATGCTTGCTATTACCAAGCATTTCTGGTTTCTTGTTCGCAAAGTTACGGAGATGTCTTTCAAAAGTGTGCCTCTGTCGTCATAGTTAATGAAGAGCTAGCGGCAATAAGTGCTCATGGAATATGTCTATCGCCTAAGAGGTCCCTTGTAGGATCGACGGAGTGACATTCGCTAGCTCACCTGGTGTAGCGTACATTCATCGAATGGTTCGGCTGCCGGGTTCGTCCGTTGCGGTCTAGGAAGGAGATTTGGGTGATGCGAGCACTATAATTACTTTAGTACTCACCCAGTGACGGCGGATTGAGGACAGATCGGAGGAAGCCTGTTAGTCCGGTTCCTGGCTTGTCCAGGTCTGTCCGGGCTGTGAGCGAGAGAGGTCCCTCTCTCGTCCAACAACATAGGGGACCGCATGTTGTGGTTCAGATATTTTACATTCGGAGCATATATCTGTCGGTCGGGACGCTCCGTTATATTGACAGTCCGAGAGACTGTCGATAATGCTTCCTCATCCTCACAGCAGTGCACACGACCGCACATTGGCTACGTGACCTCGAGTATCCGATCAGTTTCGTCATTCAGTGATTCCACGGCGAATAGGTCACGCCTTCCAGTAGCCAAGGGACACGAGGCCTATACACTCCGTTCGCTCGCATATTAGTAGTATGCACGGGGTAACGATCACGGAGCTTCTAGCGGCAATGTATTGTAGGACCGCTTCTCCACAGGCCTCAGTGACGGACGTGCTATCCGAGTTAGCACAGTTTTTTTTCGCAGCATCCCAGCAATCGACAGTTTCTTAGTCGAATCAGGAATTATCGGACGGTGCTGGGGTCGGTGCGGTCCGCAGTTGCATCAGGTACGGACGACCGAACGCTTTATGGGGTCCGACAGGATGGCGAAAGGGATTCGGAAGGTTTCGAGTTTTCCCTTTCGTAGCATCGGAAGCTGCCATTCATATCTTCTGGCATTATCTTCCAGTGATTGTTATTTCGGACTACATTGCTGCGATGTTGGATAAGAGACTTATAGCGTCATTGGACACGGAATTTTGGATCGGTTCAGGGACATTGTCCCTGACTTACCGACACAGTCCAATAATGTCATTAGAACATGTGTATTATTTATCGACGCTATATATGCATATAAGCCTGCTACCAAGCATGATAGTTTAGTTTCTTGTCCGCAATGCTCATTTCTGCCTTTTTTATCATTTATACGAATAATTTATTTTGGCAGAGCAGGGCATACCGAGAGTTCATATGCGTCTAGACGGCGTGGTTAAAGACTGGAAATATTCTTTTTCGCCGTCTATGTCTTTTCCAACCACAATGTTGGAAACGACAATGATGTCTAGTAGACTTAACTTAGACGCTTTATCATACGTAATCCACCTTACTGAGGTGTTATCATTACGTCTTCAAGAAAAGAATTACGGGATATTATCCTCAATGTGATTTCTTTTGAGGGCATTAGTTTGTTCACGTATAACTCCGCCCTTCAGTGGCTGATTGGAGTTGGTTAGACGTGATGCAGCCCTTAGCTACATCCACGCGCATAGATAGTAAGGTGAAGAATTCTCTCAGAGTCGCTTCGTTCTCTGAGAAGCTTCTCTTCGACGGCAACTTTTCAGCAATCCATGAATTGCTCGATTTACACGTTCTCTTGTCTATCTAGTGTTGCAAGAGATTCAGACTGGGGCAATCATTCGGTGGTTGACTCAGAGAGTGCCACTGCAGTTGCCGGATCCGAGTGTTATAATTATGACGGTTACAGTACGTGACAAGCGGATTACGTCGCTAACACCCAACGCGGTGATAGCATTGCAGAAAATAACCGGGATAAACCGGGATTCCCGGTGTTGGTCAAAGAAAAAAATCACTGGGTCACGCGGTGTTTTTCTGTGTAAAGGATTAGTTACATAATCGATTTTCACGTCTCTAGACTGACACCACTTGCTACTGAAAAAATTACTGGTTTCTGTCGTGTTCGTTGCTGGATTATTAATCTCGCCACCACGTTCCTTAAGAGAACATGTGCCGCAGACTCACTATTTTATTTTTGGGTTGTGAGAAAGTTGCGCGAACGTTAGATCAATACCAGTTATGGAAAAAGCACAGAACGCTGTCGCCAGTCGTATTCGCAATTTGCTCAGAAATTTTGAGTAAATCCCCATCCTCCTCCCTCCCCGATGCCGGGTGAGAGTTCTGCGGGGGACACGGTAGTTTGATGAGGACCACAAATTGACGATATGCGAAACATAAACTTGAAGCGTATCTCGGGACTTTTGCGTTTGAAAAATTTTCAATTTTATTAATTGTAATAACATATATATATTGTATTACCAATACCAAAAAAACAGTGTTCTTTTAGTATTAATAATATATATATTATTATTAAAATTGATAGAATCGAATATTACGTCGAGTGCATGTGCCACAAATCATAACAATCAATGTTACCGAAAATAGACCCGAAAAATGCTACCACAACCCCCCCCCCCCCCTCCCCCCTCACCACAGTATTTTTCCATCAGAAATTTGTCATTTCCCCAGTGACATTTGACCACGTGAGTTGGGATTGAACAGCAGTACATTATTCGATTAACGTGGTTTTGCAATTGACCCCTGTACTTTCCGGTGGTACCTTCGACACTGACAGTGAAAAATGAAGTCCACTGTGCTTTCAACAACTTGTTTCGGGTATGAGGTGGGAATATAATAAAAAAAATAAATAAAAAACAACAAAATCCTCATGTAACAAACAGTGATTTTATTAACAGAAACGCCAATAATTTGTGGATATTTCCCAAGCGTTAAAAAAAAATGGCGTCGTACTATGTTCACACGTGTACATGTACAAGTCGAGTGTCCCACACAATTCAGTGCCACAACTCGTCGCCACAGGACAACCGAATATCTAATTCAGTGGTGACAAAATTCCACCAGTCTTCTTTTCTTTCACAATATTTGTGGATGCACGTTTTGCAATATATACATCTCGTCCAGCGGATTTTACGACCCGGACGTTTCGGCCCACCTTTTTAAGCAAAGTGAACATTACAGCCATTAAATATTTATTAAACTGGACCGGACTAAAAAAAGGCGGCCTGAAACATTCGACCAGAATGCTTTGAGTAAAAAAACACACTCACCCCCGCCTCCATTCGGACGAAAGCCCACATAAGGGATGGCTGTACAAATCACAATTGATTAATTTCATAGCACAATCTACATATAAAAATAGCACAATGGACAAGAATAAAGTAGCAAACCAACTAAATAGTACATACATGTAAGAAAGCCTGACAAATTTAAAAATAATTTATGTCAGTGCCGTAGCTACACCAGCCCCCCCCCCCCAAATCATTTTTCTGCGACCCCCAACATTGGCTCAATGTAACTTTCGCATGACGCAGAGTGCCAAAATGCCTCAGATTCAATCTTAGAACACAAATGGAATATCTACTCATGGATGGGGCGGGAGCTAATCCTCTGGCCTGGTCGTTACCCCTCCTTCCACGCCCAAACTTTTTATATACATGCATATCATTGCCCCCCCCCCCCCCCCCCCCCCCCCCCCGCCCACAAACACACAGGATAGCGGACTCCCCGAAATCCTAGCGCCGCATCCGTTTTATATCATATACATGTAAAAAATATACTTTTCCTGTCATCAGAGAGATAAAAAATTATATTAACAGTG